>BLXT01007646.1:2692371-2707606 GCA_019648995.1 Plakobranchus ocellatus | reverse complement strand
CCCCCCCCCCCCCCCCCCCCTCCTCTCTCTCTCTCTCTCTCTTTCTCTCTCTCTCCCTCTCCTTTCTTTATTTTTTCTCTCTCTCTTTCTATTCCCTCTCTCACGCACTCTCTCTCTTTCTTTCTCGAGGCGTCGGTGGCACAGTAGCTAGCGAGTCCGCCCTGAGATCTGTAGGGACCCTTCTGTCGCGGGTTCGAGACCTGCCACCGGCGCCCTGACCTGACGGAGGACCTGAAAAGCCTGAGATTTTCTTGATGTCGATTAGCTATACACAAAAACTAAACCTCTCTCTTTCACTCCTCTCTCTCTCTCTCTCTCTCTCTCTCTCTCTCTCTCTCTCTCTTCCTGTTCTCTCTTTATTCCCACTCTCTCGTTCACTCTGTATTCGCTCTCTCTATCACTCTCTCTATTTATTAATGCATTTTTCCATAGGCGTCTTACCTACCAACCTACCTATCTACAAATTTATCTCATCCCATTATAAGCAATACTACTGCGTTTATCTTTCTTGAAAACCATCCTTAATTATTTCCACATTTTAATCTCTCTTTCTCTTTGTTACTTTTCTCTCTCTTTTTCTCCTCTCTCTCTCTCTCTCTCTCTCTCTCTCTCTCTCTCTATCTCTCTCTATCTATCTATCTCACTTACTCTCTATTCTCTGTCTCTTTCACTGTCTATTCACTCTCTCTATCACCCTCTCTGCTTGTTTATGTATTAGTTCATATGCGTATCTACCTACCTACTATCTACATATCTCATCCCATAAATAAGCAATGCTACTGCTTTCTTCAAAGCCATCCATATATCCATATTTTATGAGTCATCCATATATCCATAATTTATTCTCTCTCTCTCTATCTCTCTCTCTATCTCTCTCTCTATCTATCTATCTATCTATCTATCTATCTATCTATCTCTCTCTCTCTCTCTCTCTCTCTCTCTTCGTTTTTGACTTCTCCTTTTTTTTTTAATTATTTTCCCTCCGTCCTTTCCTCTCATATCACATTCACAACCACTGGACACACCGAAATCGATAAGACTGTTGTTTCAGCGGGTCAATAGTTCTTGTCCCAGCTCTGTAGAATGTGTGTCTGAGGTGTGTGTCTCCTGGTTCCTTTTTTGTATCGCGAGCACTGATCAATCTCGCAGCAGAGATCTAAGGTGCACGAATAGATTGGGAAAAGTGGTCACACTCGGCCTCAAGTCTGAGGTATGAGTGCTACTACTGAAATAGTACCAGAGATAGAGAGTGAGAGAGGGGGGGGGAGAGAGAGAGAGAGAGAGAGAGAGAAGGAGTGAGAGAGAGAGAGGGGGAGAAGAGAGAGAGAGAGAGAAAAGAAATAGTGGAATACGAAAAGAAGACGGAGAGAATTATATAGCACTGAAAATAGAAGAGAAAGAGAAGAAGAGATGTAAGAAGTGGAAGAGAGAGAGAGAGAGAGAGAGAGAGAGAGAGAGAGAGAGAGAGAGAGAAGACAGAAGAGGGAAAAAGTTGAAAAGAGTGATAAGCTCTTGGATTTGGTTTCATATAATTATTATATATAGCCTAATGATATATAGTGTCCTATCTATAGAGATATATGTATTCTTTTTTTTTTTAATAAAATCTTTTAACATAATATTAGATATATATGTAGGCCTCTTATGTTTTGGATTACCGTTTAATATTTTTTTTTAAATGCCTTGAAAGCATCTCTTGTGAGTCTGATGTTTTTCTTTCCTTATCTTAAAAAAAATTGATTTTTTTTTTATTGTTTTCTTATGTTTACGAGCATGAGAACATGTTTTCACCGAATTAACATGCACCTTTTCTGTATCCAGTTCTCATTTTTTGGAAAATTTGTATCGAAAATGCAGTTTTTTGGCCAGGCCTAATATAATTATAAAGGTTTAAAATGTTTGAGATTCCATTTGCGATTCATTGGGAATGGTCTTGAGACAATAATGATTGTAAATTAAAGAGCAAATTAGAAAATCTTTCAAAGCCTTTCATATAATTTGAAAATTGTTTGATAATAGAAAATAATTTTTTTATTCATTGAATCCTAGGACTTAAGTGAGTTCTTCTTTAAATCCTTGGTATGGAACAGGTATTGGCGACAATGTTCCTCCTCTCAAACCCACTCTCAGTTAACCTCATAAAGTTGTTGTTGCTACCCTATTGCCCATGACTTAAGCCTTTCCATAAAAGTCATTCTCTGTCTACCTCTTTTGCTAAAATGTTCCAAACCCTTGGCGGCAAATGTGACCTAGAAATTGTTGTCGCCTCCCTTTTATGTTTTTTGCTCAAGTCAGCCTTTTTCTTTCAGTACCGATTCATTTAACTTTTTTTCAGTTCGCGATAGCCTCATCATCGCCCATGACTTAAGATTTTCCATAAAATATTATTCTCTGTCTACCTCTACTGTGTTTGCGTTCAATCTTTCCAGTGATTGATAATTGTTCTAAACCCTCGTTCGGCAGATATGTGAAAATGAATTATGACACTTAACTTTGAAAGAGGTGTTTCTAAACGATTATGAACAAGGTGGCAAGGCTTTAAGTACAAATGTGATGTCCACTATGTAAAAAATGAGTTATTTTCAAAGATCTTTTGTCTGACTATGTCGCATTATATAAAAGCAAATATGATACGTTACATATGTTTACAAAAAGATTATCTAGCCTATTGCAATGTAAAGCAGATGTTATCAAGGATTGGGCTTCACATTAGGATCTGAATTTAGATAAAATTATATGCTTGATCATTGTGCTTTAAGCAGGCTGAAAAAACGAGATCACTTGTCATCAAACCTAAAATTAAGTAAGGGTCTATTTCAGTATTTTTGTTAGGCGGACTGCACGCAGTTGACGAATTAAAATGAAAGTACATGTAAAGCAAGGCTTACACTTGCACGATTTTGGGGCTACGCATTGCCACGGATTCAGTCGTGGCAAGTCGTACCATTTAAGTGGCACGTACTTGGAGACTTCCACACTGTTTACGATGAGTTCATGGACTCTTTACGCCTAGGTCACGAATGCTCGATTGTATTGACACGAAGTTGCACGACGTATTTGCGCACAGTTTGGGCATTTTCCCCATTGACCCGATGAGTTTGCGCACTTATTCGCCATCATGGCCTGTAGATTCAGCTGGGTCTGGGACACTGTAGAACAGACATCACTTACATCCTCATCATCCTTGACTGTCACCGTGGCTGACGCTGGGACGTTGAATTCCTCCCTAGGGAATGTCTTCCTCGGATAATGTGCTGGATCAAGGAACTCCAGGTTTCCATGATAAGGTCGTCACAGGCAGTCCTCTTGGGCTGGCCTGCTCCACTCCTCTTCTCACGGTTCAAGATCTTTCCCACCCTGGTGCGCATGTTTCCGTAGATTTCTTGTATTGGCCACCAGCTGCTTGGGAATCCAGCTGCCGTCCGGCTTGATTCCACAGGCTGTTCTTGGATGCCACGTTGTGCCACTCCCTGTACTTCTTATCGTAAAGCTGTGGGCACTTTTTGATTAAATCAGTCAACTTTCTTTCGCCTCCATCTGCTCAAAGGTATCCAGGAATTTCCTTCTTGAACAGCCGGACCCGCTTCTTTTGCTGTTGGTTAGTCCCTTCTTCATTCAGTAGCTTATTCTGGGTGTCGAGTGGTTGTTGCTGGATATCACTTGCTATCGATGATTGTGCGGATTCATCGCTGTCTGGGATTTCTGATTCGTATTGGGCCATGCTATCTTGTGCCCTCCCACATCGTGGTTTCATCTTCGGCATGTTTTCTGCTTGCTGGCAAGTTGTGAAATAGTGAGAAATGGCCAGCCAACCATGACTCGTGACGTACTCGTAAACGCGTCGTAATCTGAGCTATCCATCGCGCAAATTGTTGTGAAAGGCGTGAAGTAGTCTTGAACTGTTCGTGCAATCCAGGCGTAAAGTACACGTAATTTTGTCAAGTGGAAAGACAAAATCATCTTGCGTTGCGCATGGATTCGTGAACATGTCCGAAACTAATGGTAAATAGTTCGTGAAAGTTGCGAGGCAAGTCGTGTCCATCGTGGCGTGGTGCGCACTGATACGCACAGGTGCGCATATTCCCGCACTGTCCCGCACTCTTCAAGAAGAGGTTTGGTTTGGTTTTTGTGTGTAGCCAGTCCACAACAAGGTGATTTCAGGCTTTAAGGCCCTCCGTCAGGCCAGAGCGCCGGTGGCGGGGCTCGAACCCGTGACAGAGTGGTCCCTGCAGATCTCAGGCGGACGTGCTAGCCACTGTTCCACCGACAAGACAAATTTAAGATCAGTTTGCGCATAGCATACGAAAACTGGTCTCGTAAAATTCGTTGTGCCAAAGCATTGAACATTTCAAAACTTCCGTCCCAACATTACGACGTATCTCCGCACATTTCATATAAGTGTCAGTCTTGCTTACCTTGTAATAGCGATACGTTCGATGTTTGAATTAATCGATTACACCAATATTGAAATCAGATTGTTTTTAGAAAGCAGCATTGTGTTTTTTAAAAAGCAGCTGTATCAATTTATCACTGCGTTTGTAATCGTTGTTAAATAAGATAAAAAAACAAAAGTTTGCCTTTTTTATAATGGTAACCTCGAGAAGATTGTAAGCAAAACGAACAATTTCCGTCCATTTAAATATTTATTCATTTCAAGTTATTAGATAACAGCAATTACGTATTTATCAACACTTAATACTTAAGTTCTTTTTTTATTATTATTTGTAATTGTCGCGTGTAATCCAATAAAAATTTAAAATTTTCTTTCTGAGCAGTACATTGATAGGCTTATGTTTTAAGTCAATACTAACATCTGATTCTCATGCTGAGCCGCAAGGTCTTGAAGATAGAATGAGAGATATGTGCTGTCAGTAAAGAGCTCCTTGCATTGAATTAAGCAAGGGGGTGCAATCTGGCCGGGTAAGAAAAGAAAAAGGAAATTTTTTTGTGACGCAGGCAGCTGTTGCACGTGCAATAAGTAAAGAGAAGAACTGCTTAAAAATCACAGCATATGTTTCATGTCACTGTGATTAGTCTTATTACATGTATTTATTTTTCAATCGATATGCACAGTAAAATATTTTATTTTATGACTCTAACTTCCTGTGTTTCCTTCACAACCGGTTGGCCGCAAGGAATTTTGTAGCTGCAATCATCTTTTAAAATTGTTAAAACTAATATATTCCCAATGAAGTTTTCTCTATCGTCATCTGTGAAGAGTTTGCAGGGAAGAAAAACTAAGGATCAGTTGCAGACATTTTTACGAGTCGATCTGTTTTGGATCATCTCTTAATTGGCGCAGACCTAGTAGGTTATTATTATGTAGTCCAGATGGTGTGAAACCCTGCAGCGGTTAGTGTGATAAACGGAAGTGTAAGGAAATTGAGCTTTAAAATAAGTTTCTTTTTCTCCATTAAAAGGCTGGATTTGCAAACGCTAGAGATGAGTTAAAGAGCTGGACAATATTAGTCAATGTTCTGAGGGAACAACTTTGAAGTTAATCAATAAACATGTGACTAAAAAGTTAAAGAAAATTTAGGGAAGAAAAAGTGCAAGAAGATGTGATGAAAGAGCAGCTTTCAGGTTCGCAAGCATCAAAGGTTCGTAAAAGAAAATGATAGTTGGGGTTTAAAAGTAAAAAAAAAAGTGAAGGACGAATTAGAATTGTTAAGTTAAATTACAACAGAAAATAGCCGAGGAAAAAGTTGTATGCATAGGTAAATGCTTCAATCTCGTTATCAAAGTTAAACAATTGTTTTTAGATGATGTTCGCCTTAACTATAGGTCACTCTTTGCTGAAGCAATTGTTGCCGCTCAAAACTAAAAATCATTTAGATTCTAACTAAACATCTGTATTAAAAAAAATTGCCCTGCTCTTCTTCATCTTTAAATCTTTTCTTTGGTGCTTTCCATGCTATCCAAAACCATGTAGCTAATAAGATAAATGAATGTGATCATTTTAATTTACCCTTACCACCGATAGTCTAAGAAGGAAAAGAAATTTTACCTGGAGAAACGTGTTGTTTTAAATTATATGGCCGAAATGTGTTTTGGCTTCACTGAGTTGCAATTGTACTTGTTAAAAAAACAATTGAACTTGTAGCTGACTAGAATATTGCCCGCTGTAAGTGTTATAATAACAGGCCTACTGATGTTGCGGAGGAAAAAACTAATATTTTGAAAGACGTGTTGTGAAAAATAAAATGCATTATGTCATACTGAGCTTTTTTTTTTTTCTGTGAAGAGTTTTAATCAGACAGAAAAAGCAAAATGTATTTGGAGGAAGTGATGCTTAAACACATTTTTTTTCCTTGTGGCTTCTATTGAAGATGCTGTGAACCATTTAGAGAAACATCTGGGGCAGCTGGGGGGATGTTGCATGTAATAATTTTTTTCTAGTTTGTCTAATATTGCTGCTTTTAGATTGATAACAACAGTGTTGCTTATGTATTTGGACTGCGAGGAGAGAATAAGAATAAGAGTGGTGTGTGTGTGTGTGTGGGGGGGGGGGGGGGGNNNTGCCTTATTGTGATTCTTTAAAAAAATAAATCTACATTCAAGAATATTTCTCAGACCGCATTCTGTTGTTAGTTGTTATCCATTGCAAAGCAAGCAGTTTTAATTTCAAGCGTCAAAGCTTTTAAAAGGATTTGGTTGATGACGCGTGACTGGCCTAATTTTGTTTATTGCCATTTTTGTCTTTTTCTTTTCTTTTTTTTTCCAACTACATGTAATTCTTACTGATTCGTTTAATGCTCAGTCATGCATGTTACGCTGATTTTCTCAATTTGTTATGAAAGTCCGTATGAATCTGAAAATTAATTGTGTGTCTTCTTCTTTGTGTGCCCTGCCTGAAACAGACATTGATGATCATGCTCCTCCACTTAAGCTTGTTCTCAATCTCAGATAACTTTTTTTTAGGCTATTGCAATATATATGAGTTAAGACTTTTGACATAAGGTATTCTCTATCTACCGTGTTTGGCTTCAAGTTCAATCATTCCAGTGATTGCTAAATGCTCCAAACTGCTGCCGGCAAATGTCCTAGAAATTGGTGTTGCCTCCTTCTTATGGTTTAAATTAATGATTCATTGATTGCTCAAGTCAGCCTTTTCTTTCAGTACCAATTCATTTAACTTTTTTTTTTCCAATTCGTGATATCTTCGTCATTCTCCTGATAAACCACATTTTTACTGCTTCCAATTTTCTCTCCGATTCCTTGTCAGTTTTCACTACCGCACAATAGTACTGACCATGCTATCTTCATTACCCTTATTGGGTTCCATACTTATGTTTCGTTTGCCAGTATCGGTTTCATTTTTTGGATTTTATCTTTGGCCATGACAATTCTTTTTCTTATTTCACTTGTGCATCTACCATCTAATGTTATCCGGTACCCAAGATGTTTTAAATTTGTCACGTTTTCTCCTTTGCTAACGAGGTTGCATTTGGGATGTGAAGATTTCTTTGAGATGACCATGCATTCCACTTCTTTTACATTGAAAGACGGGCTCATTCTTTCTCGCTCTCTAAAACAACAGTATTTGAAAGTTTATGTGGTATTCACCAGATTCTGTTAATGTTATCATCAGCATTACACCTCAAGATTATTTCAATGAATAGGTTAAAAAATCAGGCATTATTACATTCCTGCCTCAGACCTCGTTTTATGGATTTGAAATCCCTGTGTTCTCTTCAATTCTAATAAGATGTAGTTTGATCCAAGTTGTATTTCTCATTACTCTCAGATCTTTACCATCAATTTCTAATTTTTCTAGCAAATGAAACAGCTCAAGTTTTACTTTGTCAAAAGCCTTCGAATATTAAACAATCAAGCAGAGATGGAGGTGTTTTTGCACATCCACACAGCTTGTGATTCAAATCACATCCCAGTCATGTGTAAGTTCGAAATAAAACTTGAGAAATTAAAAAAGCCAAAGGTCAATCCTTAATTTAAAAAAAGGTCTTACTAAATTCTGATGAAAAGTTAAAACTTGTAACTTTGCAAAACATACAGTGACTAATCAACAGATGTGGAACATTATCACATGATCAGAATATTTCGAAGATGGTATGGGTGAAAAGCCTGAGACAGGAAAAGCCTACAGGGCATATCTATCCTTAATTTATCCTTCTTTAAGATCAAATTTGATATAAAACAACGGTGAGCAAAAGATAAATAAATATTGCTTTTGGCTAGCTCAACTTCAGTACTTTGAGAAAGAGATTATTTATAACGAAGCAAATCCAAACCCTGTTCAGAATCTGCAAGTGCAAGTGTGCTTTTGTTTTCAGAAGCTTAGTCTGATTATTCGTATGTCTAATAATGAATAAAAGATAATTTAGTACATGTAGGATTTTTATTTCTTTTTGGCTGTGTTCAATTCGATTTCGAGTTAACGGCCCTTAATTCATTTCGAAACCATTATACAATATTTTTTTTTCCTCGTTTTCCTCGTCTCATCGTGGTATCCTTTGAAAGAGAAACAAAGCTAACCTCTTTTAAATAAAAGGGAGAATACAATACCCTCTCTGCCGAGACTAAACTGAAGATAAAGAAAGTCCTAGAAAAAATAAGAGGCACTACATGTATAATAAAAGCACTTCACTTTCCACTTTCTGATCGCTTTCCCAAAAACCAGGATATTCAACTGTTCTCTAGTAATTGCATTGCAATCTGAATTCGATGTTTTGAAATTGATCCATTTCCGTGGAATTCAAATTGATGTTTCCACCTTAATCCTGGTTTCTTGATCACTTATACACTCATTTGTTTTGCAGAGCTACGAATTTCTGGCATCAACTAACTTCCCTATCCTGCCTGGCCTGCTCCATCAAATAAATGACATTTACTGTGCTATAACATGTACTACTTTAGTCTCTTTGCGAGTTTTGCATCAGTTTTATTTGCCAGGACCACTAATAGGGCGGCTCATTTTCATGGAAATAATTGAAAGAGAGATGACTTGCTTACATCCAACTTTCAAAACTATAAGTAGAAGGTAATTAAAACTGCTTTAATTTGATTTCTGCAATTTTTTTTCACATTCATGATTTTAAATTAAAATCAACCAATGTATTGTAATGAAAAAAAGGAAGTGTTTTTCCCTTTTTTTTTTAATATGAAAAAAGTAAACATCAGTACAAAACAAAAGTGCTGGTGTAACATAAAAATGATTTAAAAAGGAGAAAAAAAAGCACATTGTGAAACACGAGACATGGCAGCATCTACAATCTTAATCTCTCTCTTTAGATGCTAGTGTTTTAAAGACAAGACATACATACATGATACAGTCTTTTGCCACTCTGACTTACATTCCACTTCCATGGACATGTAATATAACAATAGGGCTCGTTGACGTATGTGTAAAAAAAATATATTCCACACAATATGTTCATCCATCATTCACAAATATAACAAACGATACATTCTACTTTATTTTTCACAGGCAGGCCTCAGCAAAAAAAAAAAAAAAAAAAAAAGGACTCTGAAATAAAAACCCATGAAAACCACACACCCACACTTACTACACACATATGAAGAAATTGTCCTCATAAGTTATGAGTTCATGTATAAGGGGACGTTCAAATATAATCTTACCCTTTGAGGGGTGATGGTGGTGTCTCTTCTCCTATAACGAAAGCGTAAGAAAAGGAGGGGGGTCTTGACCTAATGTAATATTACATTTTTGCAAGGTGAAAAAATAAAGAGGAAGAAAAAATAACATTAAAAAATTTCACATAAGGAGAGAGGTAACTGTTCTTAATCTTAGCAGACGTTCAAAAATAATCTTATGCCTTGGGAGGGTCAAAAGTCTCAAAAAAGGTGTAAGATTATATTTGAACAGCCCCTAAGGAATTTTAGCATCTTCTTTAGTAAAAATTAAAATAATGTCTTTTTAAAAATAAACATATAGACAAGACCAACTTAAGAAAAAAAAATGTAGCACTAAAACTTCACATGCTAATCCATCCTAGATATTATACTACATGTTTAAGATTTTAAAATCAGTGTAATTAAAAAATAAAAGGGGATAAAAGCTTAGGTATTATTTATACGAATCATATGGAAGTTAACTAAACTATAATTGTATTTTTTTTTTCTTGCTTCCTCTTCTGGCAAAAAAAGTTATTCAAAGAAAATATGTCCCGAGAAACCAGTCCTAACAAGTTGGATGTCAACTCATAGGTATTATTTTTTAGAATAAATATTTCAATGTTCACATGTTCATTGCTGTCTTTCCATTAATCTGCTCAAAAAGTTGGGAATCCCATTTCTTGGCTAGAATCCACATAGGTCTCTTTATCACCAATTATCACTAATGCAGAGATCACATAAAAGATTTTTCAGGTTTTTTCATCCATTTCACAGGTTGAAAATTTGACCGCTGGCTCATTTGGCCTGGTCCTCAGGTGTGTAAATGATTGCTTTTTTTTTACAAAGAGAAAAATAAAAAAAAGGACAAAAAGCCTAACTACCATACCTTTTTTTTCCCTCAAAAATACAATAAACAGTGGAAATCCAATAATTTGAACAACATGATGGTACCAGGTATCGGGAATGGAATTAAACTTCAAATTATGTTAGTGTATTCTCATTACTTTAATGGGGTTTTTTTTTGGCGGCTCTTTAGGATCAACAAAAATGTTACAATTTATGGAATACCCTTAGCAAAAAATGATTACAATAAATGGTCAGCAGTTAAATGAAACAAAAATATGAATAAGAGATGAATAAACAATCACACAGGACAAAGAATACATTCTGCAAGGTTTTGGTTTTTGTTGATTACAAAAAAGCTTGTGAATTACATTATTCTGAGAGCCCTATAAAATGTTAGCAGTACTAAAGTCAATATGTTCTCTAGTTTAATACAGCCGTTTCAAGTGAACTTTTTTGTATTTACTTACGAGAAAACGAGGATTCATTTCAAGGCATCAGAATTCTATTGCAACTGAAGGTTTTACGAATGGACTTGACTTTGGTTAGCCATTTTGAGATCAGTGTTTCATACTGTAAATTTCAAAAAGAAAGTGTCATAGTTGTATACAAGCATTGCCCTCCTCATACTCAGTGTTATGGCTACCTTGGTCGGTCTCTCTCTCTCTCTCTCTGTCTCTCTCTCTCTCTCTCTCTCTCTCTCTCTCTCTCTCTCTCTCTCTCAAAGGGATCATGTTGTATAGCTAACCCTTGCTGGTAAACAATGAAAGTAAACTTAAGGCAAAGTGTTTTCAAAGCCATTGTGTGTATGCATCAACCAAGAATCATTCAGTAAAGCTTAAGTCATTAGATGTTTGACCTAACCTAAAGTTTATCTTTAGGAGAGATCCTGTAATTTTCTACTTAAAAATATCATTTCAGCATTCCAGTTAATCAATGACAATCAAGTTTTTACATTAATATTATAATGGAGCTAAGCTTTAACGTGTAATGCCTACACAAGTTTTTATGGGGCGTCAATAAAATCCATAAAAATATAGATATGTTACTATCGATCATGTCATTATATGAGGGCACATTGTAAAATCCCAAAGTTGTTTTACAGATTTAAAAAGCAATAATATAACCCTATTTAAACCTCATTACGCTGGCAAAACAAGATGTTTACGTAGACATTTTAAGAACTTTGTAACTTTATACGCCACAAGACACAGCTAAAGCAAAAAAACAGCATTAAATGTTTGGTGCGCAACTTTTGTTTTCTTGAGAATATCTTTAAGTGAAGTAATAAAAAACAGCAATGGGGTTAGCTAGTTCTATCAACTGCTAGTTAATTTCTAATGGATCTAGATCCCCTTGTATAAAGATGTATATTTGTTGTCGTTGGCTCACCAATGTTTTAGCAGACAAATCCTGTATTTGAACTTGTTGGAAATACAAAAGAGATACATAAAGCTGTCATTAACACCTTGAGATATTTGTAAAAGTCACATTGCATAAAATTCATGTGCAACATAGGCTGCTAGTCTTCAGGTCACTTGCATGTTATTGTAGCAGGATTAAGATAGTTCCAGCTTGCACTTGTCACTTACTCTCTTGGTCACAGTTGGTAAAAAGTGTGAGATTTTTTCAACTGTTCTTGTGAAAAATTAGTTAACCCAGTTAAAACTGACACTTGATAACAAATTGAATACTGGAACTGGAAAAAAAAAAGGCTAATTTTTTTTTCCTCCATAAAAGGAGGAAGAGACCCTATGAAATATTGAATTGTCCATTGTTTGCAGAGCTTCAATAATTGATCTCAAGAAAACCATGTAGGATTGCAGGAAAAGAGCCAAAATCTGGCATTGATTTTATGTTGATCATTAATTTTTTTTCCTTTTATCATAGAACTATCTTTCAAAATCATTACTACAATTCAGAAAATTTTAAAACAATCTAGCATGCACAAACAAAAACACACACAACATAACACACACATAAGCAAACCCTGTTTGGGTCTCTAGCATCATAAAAGCTTCCGTGGAATTATATTTTTTGTCATTGCCATACATGTATATAAAAGAAGTATCCAAAACAAAGAAATTTTCCAACAACTCCATTGAAAAATAAAAGTTTAATCAAGAATCTCACACTTTTTGTTTGAGATGAAAATATTTTGTTTCACAAGAAATAAAATACATACATTGTACTTTCAAAAATTTAACAACTGTTGCTCAAAAATTTGTACAAATAACATCAGCGAGGAAGGTCTTTAATATGCTTCTTTAAGTATTTCATCATGCCAAACAGTTTTACTCTTTTCAAACCTGAAAAGCAAAAAGAGAAAGAAAAAAAAGACGTTACTGATAGGAGGGGGAAAAAAGCCTAAAGACAGCAATGTTAAGTTATTTGAAAACACTGAAGTCAAAAGCCAAACACACACAAGTTTAAATGTTTATTTGTGTTACAGAAAACCCACATAATCAGACTATGAAGTTGTAAAGAATGTTTTAACATATGAAGATGCAGTAAAATATTTGCTTTATGAGGAGCATTTCATCCTCAATGCAATGGATTCACAACTTTCAAAACTGCAAATACACTAGAGCTTCTAAGTATTATAGAGTGCAGTCCACATAATCAAAATTGTTTAATTCAAGTTTTTTTTTTATTTTAAAGAAGGATTTCTTTACTGAATGTGCTTATCTTTAAGATAAGTAAATATTTCTCTTATTTTAACTAAAAGTATGAAGCTCATTCTGCTGAACTGTCACAATAACTTAAGTTGTTAATTGATGGATTCTTCTAGGCTGGTTAATATAAACACTATGCAATGCAATGAACACGGTTGGTCATCAAAAGAATGTTAGGCAGAGCAAATGAAAAAGATTAGTAGCTTATCAGTACAGAGGGCCTGTATATAATTTGATGAGATGAGAAGTTACCGACACCAATGAATATTGCTGGGCCCTGACCAGTTAAGTTATAGGTCCGATATTGTAATAAAAATTGACGAATCCAGGCAGTTGCACACTAGTAAGTGAAATAAACTCTCAAAAAAAGAGAAATACTAAAGCATATAGGTTGAGAAAATTGTAAACATATAAGCCCATTAAATAATTCTTACAAATAGTTTCATGACTTTCATTATTATTTTTATAGAGATCCTATGTGGTGAGTTTCCTCCTCATGATGTAAGGGAGATAATTCAATAATATTACAAATATACAGTTTCCCTGGTAGCTTAAGGATTTTACACATTCATATTCCCTCATTTCAAATTTCTGATAATTGAAGGTGAATAGTTTTTAGAAAATTTCTGGTCAGGCTTATGCCACTATAAAACCCTTCTTTGAGATTGCGCAGTTTTGCAAAAATCTGAATGTGATTTTGGTTATACCTAAAAGAAGGTCACCAAAGTTGCTTTGCCCTAGAAATATTTTTTGAAAGACAGTTCAAGGTCTCTTTTTCTTTTTTTTCCTGCTCAGCTCCTTTCAGTATATTATACAGAAATTGGACTTTATTTTACAGCCATGTTCAAAAACCTACATCTGTTTCAGAAGAATCAAATATCTATGTAGTGCCTAAGGAAGTGGCCAGTTGTCAATCATGAAAATTGAGATATTGAGGAAATCTCAAAATACTTCCAACTGGATCTAAGTCTACTGGTTGGTAGTGTTCAAATTGACTCCAAATCTTATTAGAGTTTTAAGGCTGGTAACTGCTAAGGTTATCTAAGTCCTGTGTCTGGTATAATAAAAATTTAAAATCTTTATTACTTTTTTTACTTTCAACCATACAATAGACTTTAAAGAAATATCTTGGTAGCTTTTTAGCTGTTCATATACAAACATTAAGCCTTACCAAATAGCGATTCCATCTGGGAATCACAGATCATAAACTGCTTGTTCTCAGGATCCTGTAAAGAAAAGAAATTGTGGCAATCAAAATAGGGTATTTTTTAAGGTTCGAGTCAAGTCTAAATATAATTGAACAAAGTTCAAAAACATTCAGTTTAAAAAAAAATTAATTAATAAAGCATATGCAAAAGAATTGCTAAAACATATTTTTTTCAATTATGTTCCTTTCAAACCATCTTGATGAGCATGTAAGGTTTTTTAAATCATTATTAAAAGGTAATTTTTTTTTCTCTTATAAGTTGTTTTATTAATTCGGACAGAAAAGTAAATGCTCTATAAAAATTAATTTCACATAATCTAATTTACAAAAATGTAAAATTCATAAACAAATGATTCCAGGCAATCAAATTTGAAATATTGCCAAGACTTGCCCAGTCATTTAAAAAGATAAAAACTGTGCCTGCATATAAAGAATTTTCTGTTGCAAAAATTGAGTTTTCCATTAGAAATGAAGGAGCACTTTACTCAGTTGATGTATTGGCTCCACATAAAGTTATCTAGATTTAGATCTAAGCTTAGTTGGGACTGAAGTCTGGGGACCTTATTTAGATTGTTTTCTTTTCTCTCATTAGATATTTATGAAGCTGAGGATCTAAGCTCTCTGCAATTTTCACTGGATCTCCCAAGAAATTTTCTTCTAATAATGAACGATTATGGCAATACTAATATACAAAATTTAAGGTATGGCTCACAAATTTATGAATACATAATGCAACTAAAAGAATTTCAGTTGAGGTGTGAGGCATATATTCATATAGTGCATATTTTCAAAAACACATTTCTGACCATGCCAAACATACTTCTGTGAAGTGGCAAATGTTGCCTAACCCCACAAGGAAAGAATAACTCTTGATGTATCAGAATTTTTTTTTTTTTTGGGGGGGGGGGGGGGG
>BLXT01007646.1:2671823-2682010 GCA_019648995.1 Plakobranchus ocellatus | reverse complement strand
GCCTAGGAGAACGTAATATTTCTTGAGAAATTGCTAATAAACTTTTGATACATCATTGGTAACCACAGAAGCCCAGTTATTTTATAGGCCTATCCAAATCATACCTGAATGATGGCTTGCTTGATAAATGAAGCTTTCCATATAGTCCGCATTCTTTTTTTTATTATCCCTACTGTTTAATAAAATCAATATCGTACCCATGAAACACAGAACCTTGGCCACAGGCCTAGGTCTAAATCTAGAGCTGACATGTGTGCAAACTCTTCAGTTATTTCATTATGTATTATATATTAAGTTACAATGTCCTTTGCTAGTGAGCGCCAAGTGCACATCCCTATGCACTGACCGCAAGCATCAGTGGTGAAGAGTCAGGTTTGTGACCACAGGAACATGTAGCACCAAGACATGTCAATAATACAAAAAGTTACTAAGTTCCCTTACAAAACATTTATATCAATATTATGGGACACAATTTGGATGCTTGGGGCATATTGATAAACTCAATAAAATATTTTTTCTTACTTATTTAATGTAAGTTTGGTAAAAAGTACATGACTGTTGCATATATCGAATTATAAATAAGAGTGGTTTTTTTTTCACCGTCCACCGGGACTTTTGAGCGGGATTTTAGCATATTCACCAGGAAAACGGAATTTATGGGTCTCCACAGAAATTTTTTCCATGCAAGATGGAAAGTAGGCAGATCTGTAAGTATCACATTAGAGAAAGCACATTATCTGGTAACAAAAAAAAAAAACATTAAAGGGCAAATTCTTACAGGAGGACCCCTGGCTGCTCGCCTTCGTAAGCCTGTTTCCTCCTCTTGCAATTTCTTTGCCAAGTCTTCGTCGTCCATCTGAGAAGGAGCACGTAAAAAATATATATATTATTATTGGTCTTTTTTTGTTTTGAGGCATGAGAACTATTACTTGAACATCCAGCGCAGTTAAAATATTGAATATTGAATGTGTAACGCCACATTCCATATTGTTGAAATCAATTATATTCTTAGAAACTAAAAATATTGCCTAGAGTTAAAGAAACCTTTAAAACTAAATTAGATTAGTTTTAGACCACAAATATTGCATGAGAAATGGGAGGTTCAGTTCCTCATAGATGAAAAAGATATTGACGAAAAAAGAATTTAGTTTTGGGTTGACAGATCTGTAAAGCAAAATACGATACCGACTATGAAAGCTAAAACAAAATTAATGGAGTGTAAAAATAATGCATGATATTTTAAATTATTGTTTACCTTCTTCAGTATAAACCAAAACATTCTGCTTTCATTAACACCTACTATAATTAATGATGAAGCCAGTAAATTTACTAAAGGCTTTGCAAACTGGCATTTATTTTATTGTGGTGCCTCATTTTCATCCATTAGGATTGAAATTGCAAAATATTGGTTTATAACTAGACCCTGATAAGGGATCACTTCATCTCAGAATTTTCCAAGTAGAATTTATGACTGATGTTAGCAATCCATGTACACTAAACCTGAGATTGCATAATTTTGGTGGTGCCTAGGCCAAGATATAGACCTACATTTAGAAAAAGTTCTAATTAATTTGGCTTTGGGTAGAAATGGTGTTAGGAAGGGGTAAGGTTTCTTGTTTGTGTGCAATTTAATCTAGTTTACAGTTGACATTTTGTAGATACAATTACAACGAAAAATGATGAAGATAAGCACTCCATCTTCACTTAACTCACTGGCTACTTTACTCGCAATGTTTGCGGAAAAATTTTGTAGATAGCAAAATATCAATCCCGCAACTCCTGCAGGTTCCAACCAATTTCGGAATTTTTCTCCCATGTAAAGATCGCAATAGTTGCGGTATAAGTTATGGCGTCCGTTAGCTTAGACATTTAGCTTTCGAATGATATAGGCGAAATTTGTTTTGGACCATTAGTACGAGAAGGAGAGCAATTTTACGACACCTCTAGCAGCTAAAAGTTTCCGACTGATTTGTAGATGGAGTCTCAAAGATTTAGACTATGATGAAAGTTTACATATTGATAGCATCTAGGAAAATGTATAAGATCCACATTATGAGCCCCCAAAGTGTAAAAAAGCCAAGTCTAGTCTCCGCAAAGGTAGAGGGAAAGGAAAAGGTAGGGGCAAATTGAGCCTCAACATGGTTAAGTCTAGATCTAAACGCAAGCCTCAAGTTAGAGCTAGATCTAAAAATTCAACCAAATGACATAGATTCAAAATTGTTTTTGTAATGTAATCTTTATTATCTTGAAAAAGTATGGTAAAAATTTCATAGGTTTATCTTTACTAAGTGTTTTTTTGAAAATACCCTGGAAATGTCTAGTGCACATGGAATTATTAGGAAAAAAAAGTGTGGTAGTCAGTGAATTAAAATTACCAACTAGCAGCTAGATTCTTGGAATATGGTGCAGAGAAAAGAAATGCTTGATAAAGTGGAGAAAACTAATCAATTTATAGCCCCCTTGCGAAAAACTTAGGAATGCTGACAAGCTAGAGATCTAGAGTGATACAAGCAGTTCTAGGCAGCATACCATGTTCATCTTCAGAAATTGGATTTAAAAAACATTTCTAACTTTTAAAAGCATAATCAAGTTTACACTGCAATAAATTTACTTGAGTAAGTTTAGATCTTTTGCACATAATATCCACCGAATTTGACTGAAATTAGATCTAGATGGGCTTTTATAAATGTTATTTGTCCACACTTTAAAAAACAATTTGAATTTTTTCCAAGTTATTTTGAAATCTTCTATTAATAGTAATTTTCTCACCAGACAGTTTTGATTTTATCTCACTCATGCATTCATATAGTTGACAGTTATGCAGTTTTAAAAGCCTGGGGAAAACTTTTTTCAAAACATTTTTTTATGGCCCAATGAATTTAGCTGATTATTGGCTCCACTCAATAATCATACAATTATAACATATGATTACCACTGTTTGCTAATGGCAGAGCAAAACCAGTAGCAATGATTTCTTTTGAGAGATGTTATACCTGTTTGATACTTGACATAACTGGATCTTCACTGTCATCTGCTTTTGTTGCGGACTTTCTCTTTTTTTCAGGCTTTTCAGACTTGTCAGGTTTGGTCTGCTTGGAATAATAAGAAAAAGTAAAATTCAAAGCTAAATTTGTATTAACTAATGTTGGACACAAAACATACACTGTAATGATGGTATATCAGCTGATCATTCTATTTCCTCATCAAATTTCACATTAAAAACTTCTTAAACAAAACAACTTGGGTGTATTAAAGTACAAGCTGACTGCTATGTGGAATTTCATAGCCAAAACCAGGACCAAAAATGCACATAGTAACAAATGTATGTTTGTATGCTGGTAATTATCCTAGACAGAATGGATTGAAGATGAGCCTGGTCAAGTACAAGTCTACTTGGTGGTTCACAATTTAATGGGTGTATGTTTGTTCAAAGATGGTATGTGAAATCATAATCACAAAGAAGTGGGGCTATCTTCTGCCATAAAACTGAGATAACATGCCCACAGCTGCAGAGTAGAGCAGTCTTTTTATGAGGGGAATGAAGTTGTTATGGTTTGCTTAATAATTTAGGTCTAGGTTATGTTTAGAATATTTTGTAATCCCCTCACATACATAATGCCATCACAAAAGTTGACATTACTAGAAAGAACCAATCATGAAAAAACGCTTTTCATGCACCTTGAGGATCATTGAATATTCCTCAGAGGTATTAAATTACATAAGACTCAGCCTAACCTTATTAAAGAAATTCGTTATAAAAATTTTCACCACAAAACATCTACCTTGATGTTGAAATTGATTACACATATATTGATATCAGGTGCCTTAGTCAAGCATTGTAATGTCACAATAGGCTACATTAACGTTCTCAGGTTATCTATCTCATTCAATCCCACTCTACGACTTAGCCATATTATATTAGATTTCTTTTTTACCTTGCTACCCTGTACTATATATAATCTACAATCTATAATCTATAATTTTATCAATGAAGCAAAGCAATTGTAATAAGGCACATTACAAGGAAAAGTGTCTGTGTTTATACTCTCAGCCTAAAGAGAAATAAAATCAGAAACATGACTGAAAGTAAAGTTGATAATATTTTTCTTAAGCAGAGTGATGCTTCAAGCTCCCCTTCAACAATTTTAAAAGAGTATGAAAATACAGTATAAGAGATCTTAAAGACTGAGCCACTTTGCAACAACACACATGAGCATATTATATAAACAAGGCCCTTCTTGTATGATCTTAATGACTGGCTGCATTTCTACTTCTATACTTTTTTTTTGGTAGGGTTTTTTTTCTTTAAAATCGAGTTGTCAACCTGAAAAAGTTAGCTCCTGTGGTAATTTCCTACCCCCATTGTATGTTCAAAGCTTTTTCAGAAATACCCATCAAAATTTTGATCTAGAGGTAGAAAGATTTAAATAATATGGTGAGATTTCACCCTCTTCACATCTATCTTAAACTACCCACAAAATGAATAATTATGATGTAAACAATGTCACTTTTCAAGTGAAAATTATCATATTCTAACATTTTTCACTTGCGACTGGAAAAACACATAAATTCGTTTTAAAAATTCATGAAAAACATCAAGTTAAAAACAATTGTAGATCGACTTGTAAGGTAACTAAAAACATACCAATATGTCTTTATTTCTGCAAAACAAAGTATAACTATTACAGGAAGTCTCTAGTTGGATCCACTACTTTAATCAAAAATTTTCCACCAGCATTGTTTGGAGACAAAGCTGCTCTAGACCTGTATTTTAAACTAGGGCCCATTTGCAATATTCTCAAAAATATCAATTTGTGAGAAATAAAATTTGTATTGGATTCAGCATAGGCCTAAGTCTAGGCCAAGATTTAAAAAAAAAATTTTTTTTTTTAATTTCAATCAATTTTTTAAAAATAGAAAAGTTGTCTGATCTTGAAATTTCCTGGGAGCCTTATGCTGCAGATCTGTCTTGAATAATAGACTTAAGTCTTATAAAGGCTGAAACCTTACATCTTAGGCCTACATTTAAATTAAAAGCTACAACTAAAGGTTAGTTTTTACTTAAGGTCATAATCATACCAACTTTCTGACAAAATGTTCAGTTACATATGTCTGACTTGTCTTTCCTTTTTGTTGAGAGGTCCATGACCATGATAATGGTAGAGTTTTTAAAAATTGGTAACCCTAAAAATTGAGGTAAAAAACACTAAGTTAAGGCCTCTTTCATTTTTCTTTGATGTTCTCACACCTAAAGAGTAAAAAAAATGACTTAGTGATAATTTAGTCTTACATTTTGTTTAACACTGCTTCTAAAAATGAATTCTTTAAATAGAATGAAACAGAAATTTCTCCAAGACTTGCCCAAAATTGAACAAATATTTATAACTTTGAATCAGGAACAATTTCAGAACGGTAATTTAATTTTACAACTCTTTAGATCTACAAGGTCACAAACATCAGCAGTTTATCTCTTAGCGAGCTCTGCAAGTTCTCCCAATGATCTCAAAACCATTTTTATACACCCACCACCCACAGCTTCTAGAAAATACTAATTATTCAATGCATGGGCTTATGTCCACATGAAGACAACCTCCTCCCTCCAGAACATATTAGATTAACCTAATTATATCATCAAGTTTAGCTAAAAAATATTGGTCAATCAAACTTTCCTCCTTTACACCCACCCACCAATGGATATACGTGTGGCCACACTGGAAAACCCGCCACATGTCACACAGACTTATTTTGAGCTAGAGCCATTTAAAGTCGATTATCTCGTTCATGGCTGAGATTGAGATTTTGGTTTCAATGAAATCTCCATTTTTTCGTCTTCATATTCCACCAAGTATTTATATAATTCTGTATCTCTTTAACCTATAACCTATTTAATTATACATTTTTTGTAAGGCATCTTGATCAGGTTTGTGGCAACGAAAGCCAAAAAAAAGCAGACCAATGTCTAAAACTTAATGCCTGATTCATATCACCATTGCTACATCTACATTACGGCAAACCTACAAGTATTATACACCAAACTAAACTGCAGTTTCTTGGATGTTAGATTCTAACTAGAGCACATTAATATAAATTAACCTGGTTGAGATAACCTTATAGATCTACTAACTCAAAAAACACCACAATCCGATGATCGGTTAAGCAAGCAATTTACGTGTCTTGTCCAATAAAGCTCTTCAAAACATTGATATTTTTTTATATAATTGAAAGATTACCATTGAAAGCATTAATTTTAAGTTTATTACAATTGAAAATGATGTTTACAGGTCAGTCCTTCACCTTTCAATCAAAACTTGACCAACCCACATTTGCAGCCTCAATGAATGACTTGAAAATTGCAAAGTTTTTAAACCTAAACCTAGCCGATTCATAGGCCTATGATGATGTCAATTTTACTTTATGAAAAACAAAGCTAAAACCAAAAAAGTGCTACTAAACAAAAAATACATCTAATCTCGGCCTACTCAAAATCTGACCAAGCATTACAAATAAACAGGGCCAAAACACAATATAATCTATGCCAAGTCTAGATCTAAATCTAGATGTAGACTCAATTCACAATCCCAGCAATCATTGTCACATAGAGATAGAGTAAGTGCTTTGTTGCACCAGATTCTTTCAGTTTTTTTCAAAACCTGAATAGTGATGCTTTCAACTTCAAGATGCTTCTCAGTCAAGGCTAATTATAGGTCATTATTAGATATATGAGCTATTGCCAAAAGGTGGATGACGCTGAATACGTCAAAAAAAGGAGCAAATAGTGATATAGTGAATAAAAATAAAATGCTGTGTTTGGTATTAAATTGTTTGTCTTAAAATAAAATCTAAATCTCATAAGTATAAAATAATTGTTCACATGCTTGTTGTGAAATTAAATGTTTACCTTTGATGAAGAGGTTGATTTTTTTTGCTTTTTCTTTGGAACCTGTGGAATATACATTCAAAATGGTCATAATTGAAACAGGATTGATTTATAAAAAACAAAAAAATAATTTCTTTTCATACTGGAAAAAAAATACAATCAGTTCCACTTGATATTTGAACATCATTAATTTTGCTTACGATAAAGCTGTCCTTTGATTCTGAATGTTCCCTTCTTATATTATTTTATTATAAGCAAGCATTAATGAGACTTTGTCTTTTACTTCTGCAAGAAAATTGGATGTTCTCCATTACGCTGATGGTACAAGTCCAAGGAGGGCAAATGAAATGTCAAGTCTACTTTGGGAATGATGAAAGAAAGCCAAAGATTTGTTCAAAAGCTTAGACCACAGGGAAATACCTGCAGTGCTGCTGTGGTCAGACAAATATGTCAGAGTTGGTCTACAAAATTGGTATGAAACCAACAAAGTCTGAAGCACATTTTTTACTGCAGAAGTCCAGGGAACTGGTCACTGCAAGATCATTGGAATGGGACAATAAAACCCTTGCATGCATGACTGTATAGGGAAACTAAGCAAAACGTAATCACAACAGCAGTGACGTTACTTGAGTTTGTCTGAAAACAAGTTGGTAAATGCCAACCAAATTGCAAATTTAGAAAGGACAGTAATATTTTTCTGGGGTTACAGAGAACTCTCTTCACGGCATGGTGGTCACTCGATTTCAGGAAAAGGCATTACTTGTTACATCTAAACAATACCTTGTGCATGCCTACTGTTCTCTCAAATGATTGAAATAAATCTTGATAGTGATATAGTTATGAAATCAGTCCTAAATATGCTGAAAATCTACCACACCAGAGAATCCTCTTGAGAAAATTCTGTGGAACCATGCTGATCTATTTAACAAAAGCAATCCCATTTCTTCCCATTCTAAAGGAAAAAAGGTGTTGCATTCCTGATTGTGAGCTTTTACAGGGTTTTAACAGCCTATTTAAAATCATATTCCAGGGATTTTCCAGGCCAGAATCAGTCAAATTCCTGGCCCCTTGACCCATCCATGTAAATGGCAGACTTTTTAGAAATAAATTCAGTGTTCACTAGGCACAACAACATTTCTTTCATACATGATTAGGCTCTCAAATTTCAAGTTGTTGAATTATTGTTTAAAAACTGTTTGAAGCAAAATATGATATTTTACGAGGAGAAAACAAAACTCCCGATATTCTTTTACTAGGTATTTTAACTGCTAGACTGCAATGCATCCAACTTTACAAAAATTGCACATGATATCCTCTGTTGCTTTGAAAATTGAGCAATTAATCTGGATGCATGTCTGGGGACTGACGTTAAATCAGAACAATGATAAAGGTTTTTACTCTGGTTACTTAAACTTAGATTTTTAACCTTGAAAAAAAAGTTATTTTAGATTTGACCCTCCAGAGTTTAAGACTTACTTATGTAATAAATTAGAACAAGAAAAAAAGAAAAAGGTACCTGATATAGATTTCTCTGAATTGAGGCTCTCAAAGATTTGAAACGAATGCCAAATTTCTTTATTTTTCTTTAAAATAAAAATCTAACATTTAAAATTTTTCAAAATAGATTCATAAAATTACATAACAAGCTCTTTTCTCACACAAACAAAATCTGAGAATAAAAGATTTCTCAGGTTTTGAAGCACGTTGCACTTTGTTGCTACAGGAAGTGATTACTGCTTTGTATGAAATGACTTTAATTGGCTTACATCAAGCTCTAGATGTACATATCTCATCTTGATCTCATAGTTATGGCTATTATCTGTATGAAATAGACAATTTTATAAAATATTAGATATGGTTCTAGATTAGCTCCGAAATATTCTTGAACTCTTTATCAGTGGGCCCTTATAAATAGATCTAGTCTTGATCTAGTAATTCTGAGCTTCAAACACAGGCAAACTGAATTGGATCTAGATATTTATCCAGATTTCAGTCTGTCTAGATGACAGATTGATAAGGCCTATTGGTTATATATTCAGTATTAAGGTTGAATTGCGTGTGTGCCTGAGTGTGTGTGTGTGGGTGGGAAGGTAAGCCCAAACTATATAAATTAGCGTTCCTGAACAGTCATGATCCTTGTAGTCATATTGGTTTGCTTACTCTGAATTGATCTCTAATTAGATCTACATCTAGATTGAAACCAGAGGTATTGACAATGATATATGTACTGCTTTGGGTTGTTTCAATGTTTTAAAAATTAAATCTTTAGACTTCTGATTTCTTACTTGAAAAGTCAGGCAAGCAAGATCTAAGGTATTTATCAATTAGATCTCATCTACTTTCTTGATCTGGTCTGCTTTGATATACTTCTTTTAAGAATGGACCTATATTACAGATCTAATCTAGTTGAGATCTCTAATCAGTATAGCCATTGCATAAGGATAACGGTACAATGAACAGTGCACACGTGCTGAAAATGCATTGGATGAAGACTGAAAAAAAGTAAAAGTACCTATTCTAATGAACCATCATAATAATAAGAAATTATCGTAACAGGCTATATAAATTGGTATTCCTGAACGATCCTTTCATCATCAACTTAATTTTCTTGCATGCATGTTTGTGTAATTGTGACAAAAAATTTAATTTATTTGAACATTTCATTCACCCTATAATTTAAACATTTTCAAAAAGTACTCACTCTACACTCTTCCATATTCAAAAAAATTTTTTGTTCTTGTTCTTATCTATGCATACATGGGCACAGATTGTACAAAAATAGATTTTGTTTTTGAGAGAAATAAGAAAAAAGTTGATGCCGTTACATGGGTTAAAAAAAAAATGATCAGTAACTATATCCTTTGTTATAGTATGAAGGGTTCAAGTGTACACACACTATCCAAACACTTGTGAGACGGGCTTGAAACTTCAAATACCTTTGCAATATCCTTTAACCAAAGTGTATGTCCAGCAAGAAGTAAATGTTTTTATAATCAAATCTCTAGATTTTTGATTTCTTACTTGAAAAGTCAGGCTAGCAAGATCTAAGGTATTAATAAGTGCTAGTTAATGCACCCATCCATTCTAAAAATCTGCAGCAAATAATATTTCTTAACAGTTCAGAAAATATTTCATATATGTGTGTTAAACAGATGTAGCACAATCATCCTTGAACCATTAAGGCATCAATGAAATTACACCATATTTGCCTGCCTGTTCTGAGACAAAAGGATTCTCAGGGAACTGGCCAAATAACACTCATTACTTTTGGGGTTTTTTCGTATCTGGTGGATTACATCCTTTTTTTTTT
>BLXT01007646.1:2620253-2645457 GCA_019648995.1 Plakobranchus ocellatus | reverse complement strand
AGCCACTCTGTTTATGAATGCTTCATATTCTTCCGTCCCCCCTTCTCCCCCCCCCAAAAAAAAAAAATTGAATAAAATATGTCTTGTCTTGATATCAATGTATTATGCTTTTGAACCTATGTATAAGTTAATGTCGCTTTCACTTATTTTCACAGAACCTGCATTAGTTGCAAAAAGCAATATCATTCTGGATGTCAAACCTTGGGAGGACACTACTGATATGGTGGAAATGGAACGCTTAGTTAGAACTGTTGAGGCTGATGGACTTCTGTGGGGAGCAGGTAATATTAATTCTTTTACTCCTTCAGTTTTTAAACTAACAGCATTGCCAATTTTTAAGTATATTATTTTATGTTAAGAAAATACAAATGAACTAGTTTTATAAAACTATTTCATCCAGCAAAACTGAATATGTAATGTTTAAATCTATTGCCAGTAAACCTACCACAAAAGTTTGAAGATGAAAAATGGACAAGGTGATCCACTCCAGGGCACTACTATGTTTTTCTGATTAAAACCTATGCTAATAGGGTTATTCATCACCATATTTCTGGGAGATTAACAGACTGTAGAAAGTATGAGGCTCAGCCAATATGAACTGATTGTAGAGATTGGTCAACTTAAGCAGTTGACACATGTACACAGCAGATGGTGTTGGGCATAGGATTTTTACTTGCATTTTGAGTTTTGGTTTAACTTTCAGGCTTGAGGGACTATGCGCACCTTCTCCAAATCTACTTTCTTCTTGAAATGATATATGTAAAAAATGTTCATCATTGTCATCAAGAGGAATCAAATGTTATGTTTTGTTGTATTTTATAACGTTACTTAGGTGATATTGGCTATAGCCAAACACCAATATTCAAGCAAAATAGACAAAAGTGGCAGGAAATAATAGACATAATTTTCTTTGCACGTTTCCTAAGAATGGTCATTCATGATGTGCAAAAAACTTTTGTTTTTCTATATTTAAATATTTTCAAATGTTTTGTTGGGCAATTCCCAACAAATGACTGATTTTTTCATATATTTTAAAGTCTTTATTAATGAGTTGTTTTTTTTTGTTCTGAGGTTTTTAACTTTTTTTTTATCAGCTTATAAGATTTATGATCAAAATTCTCATCACTGGTTTTAAAGTATCAGGTACTTCAGAAGATTTATTTGCAACATTTTTGACACTTGGAGCTATTTTTTTTTTCTTTTATTTATTCACCAAACAGCCAAGTTGGTGCCAGTGGGATACGGAATCAAAAAGCTTCAAATATGTTGTGTTATCGAGGACGACAAGGTTTGTTTCACTGTTTGTCAAGAATAAAGCAAATTAAATGAAACAACTTTCTGCCATAGAGCCAGGGGGAGGAAGGCACATTTAAGACAAAATTTTAGTGATGCTGCCAAATCTTGTTTATTTTACAGTTGTAAGATTAATACAATCTAAGTGTTTGAATTCACCAATATTTGCATTATTAAGACAATCTGTATCTAAATATGACAGACAGATCAAGCTTGTAGGATTTTATCTTATGTGGGAACATGCCTTACACAAGCTACTACTAGTAAAGGTGATGCCACCTAGGCTTAAAATACACAAAATGAGACCTATATTGAATGTGGCTTACATTGCTTGTACACCTGAAGTGTAATGTCTGTGAACTTTGATTTATCAGCATAGGAGCCATTTATTTATTTTTCGAAACCAATCCAAATGAGTGCAAGTTTTGAACATTTTAAATACCTGATAAAACCTGAAAATGTGTAATTCGGAAAAGATTGCCAAGCTGGAATGTTTTTTTTCAGCATCAAAATGGTAATTTTTCAAAATAGCCCAATCTTGCCATATTGACAGAAAGCTAAAGGAGTTATGATGCAAGAAATCTGAAAGTACACATTTAGGATCTTTGGCTTGGCATTAAATTAAGAAAAAAAATGTACACGACACATTTTACTTCATATTTTTAACTTTCACGATCATTTTGGATAATATTTAGGTTAAAAACTGCTTGATGTATTTTTTTTCTTATCAGTTCTTAAATCTACTTGTCTGGAAAAAGAAAAGAAGGGTGTTGAAATTGTGAGGCTTTAAGTGTCAAAACCTCAATAAAAACACATTAAAACATTGAATTTGACCCTGCCCTTTCTCACACCGACTAGAAAAAACAGTTAATCATATGAAACAAAGAAATGAATTCGTACTAGCTTCTTATATATACGACCGTTTCAAACAATGTTTTTTCTGCCTCTTGTGTGATTTCAGCCATATCATAACCTTGAGAACAGTTGAAACTTCATAAAGATATACAGGGCTTTTCTGAGAGTACATTGACATAAGGAGATTATTGTAGGCTACAGAGGAAAAACGCTCTCTTATTTTAAGTCACTACTCCTCTACCCTTCCTTCTTAATTTCCACATTAGGCTATTACACACTATCAAAATATGATAAGATCTGCCCTGAGAAAAATTTCTTTTGAGCTTGGTTTTGGTGAATTCAATAATGGTATGGAAAGTTTACAGAAAAAAATTCATTTAAACTTGGCCTAAGAGTACACACAAGAATATCAAAGAGGTTTTAAAAAAAAAACCAAGTAATGCAATGAGGAAATCAGGTTGATGTAAGAATACATCTTTTTTTAATTGACAAAAAAGAAGGGAAAAATTAAGACTCAATGCAAATATTGATAAAGGTGAAGTGTGGGTAGTTATTCTGAGCCAAGATATTTATTATTATAAAGACTAAAAACAAATAGTGAAAAGGACAAACAAAAATGAAATTCCTCTACTTGAAAAGTGTAAGGAGCGTGGTCTTATTAGGACTGACACTGCTCTCAAAACATACCATTAATCATTACCCACTTAGTTCAAAGACTGGTAAAATGACTACATGTATAAATGTACATGTACATTCTTTCTGTTGTTGCTTGTTTTTTGTTTTTGTTTTTTTTTTGTCGATTTGAATATTTTATGGTAATAAAAAAAATTTTTTTTGTATCCAGTATAAAATTATAGGTACATCTTTGTTTAATGCCTTACAATTTGAATCTTTGCATTTGGAGAGGAAGAATAACACTGGGGAAGAAAGAAATGAAGCCACTTCTAGGTAGAGCCTGTCTCTTACCTACATACATACAAACTGATTACTGAGACACTTCCTTCTTTGAAATAAAGTTTTGTAGAGCAACTGAATTGCAATTGAAAATTTCCAGAAGCTGTTCTCTGTTTTATATTTTTTGATTGTTTTGGTCTTTTTTTCAGATCAGTACCGACTTTTTGGAGGAAGAAATCACCAAGTTTGAAGATCTTGTCCAGTCCGTTGATATAGCTGCTTTTAATAAAATATAAGGATCAAAAATAAAAGAGAAGAGAGAGATGAAAAAAAAAAGGATTTCTTTAACTACATACATTTTGATTTTTGTTTGTTTATGTGCATCTTTAATAAATATGTGCAACCAGCCGAAATAACTTACTGAAAACATTTTTTTCTTTATCTTTTCATTTGCCAAAATTCTTTGAATTAATACAATTCTTTGTGTGAAAATATTAACAACAGTAAAGATCTACTCTTCTACGATATACACAATATAAAATGTTGCCTCTATTTTGGCTTAAATATTGCCTTCTGCATTTTAAAAGTATGATTAGCCAGATTTTAGATTTAGAATGAATATGAATAGAGAAGGTGCAAAATGTATTGGAAAACTTGGACCACCAGTTGAAAAACTGCCTTCATATTCTCCTCCATTCCTCTGCTGCTCCAACAAAAAGGCATGGGATTGATACTTTGTTGACCTGAATAGTCAGAACTATTGTACTTGTAGGCCTTTAGTTCATAAATACAGCAGCCACAAACTTTACACACAAAAAATATAAGTGCATAGCAATAACAAATGCAACAAAAAACAACAACTACAAGTACGACATATCAAACAAAGATCTGCTGCTGGCCGTCTTTATATTACTGGTACTGGACTGTTCAAATATAATTTTACACCTTTTATGGGACTTTTTTTACCTCCCCGCCCCCTTAAACTTTAACTTTTCATACATTGCTGACCTGTTATAGTGTTAGAGTAATACTTAAAATAATAAAAACAACAATAATAAAATAATCATCAACTTATTAACCATTACTGTAGCAAAGTATTGTTGTTTTCAAAGTGTTGAATGACCATGACATAATACAATTTTGCATGCATGCATGATGCTTGTAAGCGAGAGTTCTGGCATTTTGGGCTAGGCCTTTGCTTCCTATACATGACTTTATCGTGCATATGTGCCAACTGTGTTGCACATTAGGCAGTAGCCGAGATAAGTTGAAAGTTTGAAGGAGTACAGAACGCATACTGTTGCTACAAAACCACTTTTACAATTTATTTTCCTTTAATAATAAAATGTATGTTCCTGCGAGTTAAAATCTTCTAAGTGGATCTTAAATTTGTGGTACCTTTTAATGATAATCTCTTTATTGTAAGGAACAATGCAATGATAAGTTTATAGTCCTACATGGTATATTAATTTTTATTCCCCAAGGACAAAAAATTGTTAATGTATGTCACTTTACCACAAAACAAGGCAAAGATTGCCACGTTACCAAATTTAACCATAAATCGGGCAAGTTTTAGCAACCAGTGTTACTGCCATTCTCTTAAAAATAATCGGCAATAAAAATACATGTACACATCAATGGGTAAAGTGTGCATTACTCATTTTATTCATTTAAACACAATGGGTTCTACCAAGCACACATGTACATGTACTACTAATTAATTGGTTTAATAATACAATGTGAGGTGTGGGATGAAAAAAAGAGAGGATGGAAGGAGATTTTAAAAAAGATGGAGTGAAAATGATGAAATCTTGACAGGGAATGAGGGATATGGTTAACTTAAAAGAGGAAAAAAGGCCATAATGATACATAAGATATGGTATTGGTAAGAACATGTGTTAGCATCTTTGAGGTAGTGCCTTCATGGTATTTTGAAGTGTAACCAAGTTAAAATTGTTTTCTTTGAAGCTTGATACATGTAAAAATAGAGCCAATAACAGACATAGAGATAAAGGCTTGAGATTTAGCTAGAAGAAAGAAACAAATGTCTGAGCTCAATACAGAAGTAGCAAACAAAGCATTAGATTTCATGAGGTTCTGAGATTGGAAGACTGGAACTGGAAATTTGAAATGGATGTCCAGAAGGCCTTGTATTTCTATTTTTGGTCTTTAGTCTAAGAGCATGTATGGTCAAATTTTCATGTTAGGGCGATTTTTGGTCCAATTTTAGAAATTGGCATATTTGCCTTCCTCGACCATTTTTCGAAAGTTAAAAAGGCGGAATTTATAATGAAAACAATTATTTCAGGTCATAATTTTAGTTTTAGAAAGACAAGTGCAATGTTTTTTCTCATTACTCAAAACTCTTAATAATTGTCTGTTTTCTCAAAATTGACTTTTGCACTAAAATCCATAAAACTTGCATTTTTCATTTTGGAATTATCATTGTTCAAGTGTGGAAAATCGTGAGAATTTTGAAAGATGTCATTTTGCTAAATTTTGCTTGTGCATTGTGAGAAGAAAAATGTATGAGTCAAAAAAGCCTTCTACATGTACAGTATAGGAATGTTGATGTGGCTTTTCAGATGCTTCATGTCAAATTTCAGGCAAATTGGTGGAAGAATAATAAAGTTTTAGAAAAAAAATGGTTACATTATAAAAAAATCCAAGATGGTCGCCATACTTATGTAATTTATCTAAAAAAATTTTTTTTACCATCCATTGTCTAATTTGACTCACACACATACACCAATAAAGCCAAAACATACAAAAATAAGAAATAAAAATTTTCACTCTATTTGACACCTCATGCCCTGAAGGATAATAAATCACTGAATGGATGGAAAAAGTCTGAAAAGCCAAGTTTTGCCAGTTTAGCCAAATTTTTGAATATTAGGAAATCTTTTAGGCATACAGGGATACCAATTTTTTTCAGCCCCAAAATTGTCGTTTGTATTGTAGTCGCAAAAAATGCAGATGACAACGTGATCCACTGCATTACTACTGTAGTATATGTACTGGAGCTAAACGATAAAATAAGAACATATACATGTAGTACTAGGGCCCCTATTTTGAGCCAATGTAGAGAGACCTGAGGAAAAAAGACCAAACCAACAAAAGTAAAATTCCTTGAGGTCATACCTCCGTCATACGACATCAAATGCCAGGGTCTTGAAAGGAGGATTTATGAATCCAAAGCCAGAGTATTATCATTTGGATGCCAAAAAAGGAAGGAAATAACACTGTGCAGTTTATAGCAGCCGAAGTGGCAAATTTGCGGCCGCAAATTGCCACAATTTTTCATTTTTTTTCCCAAGTAAAAAAAAAATCATGGACACAAGAAGACTTATTAAAATGATCATAGATACCCAGATGGAAATTTTAACTTCGTCCTGACTGACTGGCAACCGGGAAAGAAGAGTTCTAAAAGAAAAACAAAAGTCGAGGCCAGTCTAAGTTTTGTCCTAGCACTGGCATGAAGCTATCCTGTTTTCCCAGGTTGCTGAAGGTTTTCATTGATCTAGTTCAAATCTAAACATTATCCAAAATCGGTTCATCATCCAAATCAAAGCACTACCAAGGCAGAGAAACGGAAAAATTTCTTGCATGAAATTTGTTGACCCAACACCGACCATGGAATTAAAGAAAGGGCAGTACCCATGTGAGTGAGACCAAACTGTTTTATTCCCCATGTGATATGTTTTTCTTCTGTAGAAATTCACCAAAAAACCGAGAAACATCAGAAAGGTTTGAAAAGGCAATCAGAACAAATGACGCATATGGTGGGCCATCAAAGAAACACAAGATATTAGATATGTGTGCAAGTAATTTTCATTGTAGGCTTTTTTTTTTATGCAATTTAACTTGGGGGACCTGAAAAGTCTGCTCCTCTTTTGACATGCTGATTGGGTAAGAAATTTCAAGTTTATTTTTATGTGATTACATGTAGTTTTAAACGGATTTCATACATGGTGTTTTGTGCTCTTTATGATGCTCACTTTGCTTTCTCATTTACATTGAAGATATTATTTGTAGGCAACTGGGTGTAAATGATCAGTTCAGTGTGTGTAAGTATGTGTAAAGGTTTTTGTTTTTTTTTAAATTTTATTATATCTTTTGTTTCTCTGCAACCACATGTGCTGTCATGATTTTTTTTGTGGAAAAAGTGTAAAAAGTAGCATATTTATCATTCATGAAATGAATCATTCAAAATATACACACATATTTCTTGTGCAGTATTTTCTTTCTACCTGTTATTATTTGTCAACCTAGTTTTTGTCACAATTTTTTTGCAATTTCTTATGGTAAATTTTAAGATTTTTGTGGCAAATTTTGGCATTTTTTGCAATTTTTGAGGCTGGAAATGGCAATTTTCTGCGATGACAGAAAAACATGTTTTTTGCAAGTTAGACTTCGCAACAAAAATGGTAATCAAAAAGAAAAATTGCAACAATTCAACACAAAAAAAGTTCAAATATTAAAATTTAATTGCGACCCTCAAACAGTTATCATTTCTGTTAGTAAAGGCAAGGACTTGAGATTAAATCATGACTTACTAAACTTGTTAAACCCAGCTTGATCAACATGAGTGCGGTAATGAGTACACGGCACAGAACATATTTAACATGAAAATAAAGCACATTTTTTAGAAAATTTAAAATTTACACTCTACAGCAGTCAATTATATATGAAATGCAGCATATATTTATACATTCTCATGGAACCTACTATGCATTGATAAAAAAAAATGATTTATTCATTGGAGACCATCCTGCAAAACAAAGTAAAATGTTCAATCCTTTCTTAAAAATCATCATTCATCTTGATATACATATATATATATAGTGAATTCTATTGTAATAATTTCAACAACAGCAACAAAAAAAAAAATAGATCACTATCTACAAAAGAAAATACATAATTAAAAAAAAAAAACATTTAAAGCCATTAGGGGGAAAAAACCCATCAACTTGAGATGAATGCTTGCCAAAACTAAAGAACGACTAGCAACTTCACAATAATTAGAAATGGTTTCAATTTCAACTAAATCAAAGGAAAATAATATATTCTGGCCAATCACTCTGTCAAAATATTTTTTTCTCATTGCTAAGAACAAGAGAACTGATTTGGTTTAAAAAAATTTAATCAATCAGTCTGTCCAGTGAAGCTTTAAAGCAAGTCTGTCTACTAGTACTAACTATCATCTAATTTGATTTTTGGGATCAGGAAAAATCCAGAATCTAGGCAAAACTGTTGAGGAATTTGACAAAAGACCTCACAGCACAGTATTGGACACATAAGTTATAAAAAAAAAGTTCCAACTAAAAAAAGAGAAAAATTCAATAAAAAAAAAAGGCTTTATATATTTGCTGCCTATTTACTACTTGGTGATTTCAGGCCTAGTAGCCTTTGTCTGGATACATAACCTGACAGAAATTAATTTGAACTTGGTGCAGTTCAGAACCTCTGATGTCTGTATTCTTACCAGATCTATGCAAACATCCTTATCCTTTAACTGCTTTATTTTTCTTGTGCATATTTTTGCCACAGGGCCTTTTCACAAGGCTCAGGAAACCAGCAAGAAACTCTTCCACAGCAAGCAGACTTTAGGCATTAGGTGCATTGCTACCAGGCAAAGATTTATAACCTACAGTAACTTGGCACTGGCGGCCCTACCTGATGCTATATGTCTGGGCATGGTGGGTGCTACAGTATAATACAAAAATATGCACAAAATCTGAAATTTCAACCTCTCCATCACAAAAGTTAAACTTGTAACATAATCAAGACTGGCATCATTTGAAAGATCATTTTCTGCTATATATAAACGCACTAAAAATCATATTTTCCTCTGATCACATCAGGAATACATAAATAATAAAATATAGACATTTGTGGTACGTACTAGTGGGTTGAAAAATTTTAATTGGTTATCAAACTATTCATTTAACACAAATATGAAAGGGAATTTGAAAAAAGCAATTTAAGCCATTACCTTGCTTATGATTTTTTTTGTAATATACATGAAAAACATTAAATTGACCCACAGTTGTTTATTTTTTCAATTATTTTTTTTCTCTTGGTTTCTGTGTGTATACTATACTGCCACCTTGTACAAAAAAAAATAAAATCTTGGCGTTGAACAATACATGACAGTATATCCCAAAAACCTCCCCCAACCATTTCTTCAAATACATCAGTGATTACACTTCATACAGAAACTTGGTCTAGATTTATCGGGAGAACAGTCACCAATAGGTAAAATACGAAAAAGAACATACACAATGAAAAACAAAGCTATAGTTAGTTTAAAAGCACAATAAAGTCATACCTTTTACAAACAACTACAACCACCTTTCCCAGTAGGAAAAAAAAAAGAATGAAAAATATTTGCGAAAACTTCTGGGTTTCACTTTCGAACAGAAAAAAAAGTAATTTTAAATAGGAAGAAGGGGCATGTACAGTAATGGAGAGAGAGAAACAAAGAGAGCAAGAAGGGAGAGAGAAAAACATCATAAAACATCAATGATGTACAAAATGTTAGTTTCCTGATTTTTTCGTGGTGACATAATAATCTGTTTAGGTCATATGCGTTTTTCGATACTCTAATCTATGATGCACTCTGCAAAGAAATCATGAATATTATTATTAATTGAATTTATCATCAAACGCAAGGTGGGCTAATCTAGAGATCAACAACTTATAATGTAGAAATCTTTTCTCCTCACATTTCTGCTGCTTAGCAATAAACCATAGTCCATTTCTCATTAAAGTTATTAATGTTTTTGTATTATCTTCCTAGATAGATCTTACTCTGACCTAATACATAAAATTTGCTTTCAAAGCACTTTCCATCACAAGTCAAGCATCCCATGGTATCCAAAATAAATTTTATTTGTTTCTTGTACCGGTAGCTATTGCCTTCTTCAAAATTTTATTTTAGGTCCAAAATATGCATATTTTTTTACAGAAAATTGTTTTTTAATTACACTTTCGCTGAATATCTTAAAATAATCTTACTGTGCAGCCCAGTGATCAGGGTCAAGCGATCACTGGGACAGAGTACTACTACCTCGCAATATGCTGGCTACGGCAGAGAGCAGTGTTGCCCTCTCACTACAAGGTAATCTAAGGCTTTCTAACCAGCCTTTTCAAGGAATCCAGGGAGTGTTCTAATAATAATAATAATGTACCTGGAGAAACCATAACTTTTACAATGTAAAAGAAAAGAAAAGAAAAGAAAAGATATCAAATATAAGATAAACAAACATAATGAATTATCAACATGATATTAACACAAGTGTGAATCAAACTGTTTTGAAAAATGCAAGGCTATATGAATTCTTTTCAAGACCTTTGTTAATTGATAATAATACTTATAAGTTGTTTAATTTTCATTTCTTGGCAAAGTGTGTGTTTGTAGAGCTCTAAATACAATAAGAATCTCAACCAAGCTCTTCCATTATATATCATATCATTCATATAGCTAAGTCAAGAATAAATATTATCAAATTTGGATGAATTTTCTGAAAAGCAACATCAAAAATCAAAAGTAAGGGCTCAAACCACCCACTTACTGAAAGTCTGTAATTCCTCTGAGGCATGACTAAATTTGCTTATAAAGCTGTATACTGAGAACTCTTGAATATGCAATTTATTAATACAAGTGTATAAGAGGTGGTGTATGCCATCAGCTGACTTGCCGCCTCCACCTTATTCCCAGGGCAAATTCATATACAGTAGATTCAGCTACAATGAGACATTGCACGCAATGGGACATTGACACAAGCCCATTATTTTCTCTAGTATATCCTTCATACTTCATTTCCACCATAATGGTATCTACACCATAAGCTTGCCTACAGTAGGACCCAGCTTTGTACAAAGGCATAACAAAGAAAGCATAGATCTAGGTCCAATGTGGTGCTACATTGCCTCTTATCTCTCAGTCTCGCAAGTCACATTAGCGACTAGATCTAGATCTCAATTTTTAAGTCTATGATTGATTGCTCTCTCGATCTCTGTTCAACAGTTCTAGATAGAAGCATGGAATCAAGAAAAAGGAAATGTTTTTCTTTGAAATTAAAGGCTTAAGTCATTGAGGAGGTGGACAAGAGAATAAAGACAAAAGCCCAGATCTGTTGAGATTATATTTTGTCAGGAACACTTTATACTGACAAGAATGCTTTCATATCAACCCTCACAAGGTGATTCACTGTCTGATACAAAGTAAGAATCAGCCTAAGCTCCTGTGGAAGTCAGCTCAGAATGGCAAAGGAGTGGGCTCAACAAATTACTGCAAGAGTACTCAGCAGAGGATATTTTCAATGCTGATGAGATTGGCCAGTTTTACAAATGCTTACCAACAGGACACTGGCAAAAAAAGGGCAAAGTCTACCTGGACAAAAGATTCTAAAGGAATGTATGTCAGTTGTGATCGCTACCAATATGGACTGGAAGTGAGAAAATGCAATTGTCATCATCAGAAAACATGACAAACCATGATGTTTAACTCATTCAGCTTCACAAAACCCACTATATATTGAACCTCAGAATGCCCATTAAAGTCCAATAACACTACTGTTTACTTGGTTGCTATATGGCAACAGAAATCTCGCATGTGTTTTCTAAAAAACATGCCAAGGGAGGTAACTGCTATATTTTTAGCAAAGCCTCTTTGCTAGAAATGATAAATCGTATGTAATCATGGCCTTCAATTTTTTACAAAGTTTAGTAAATTGTGGCCCCAGTACCTCCACCCAAGATGATGATGGTACATTTTTCACTGGAAATGATGATGACACAATGAATCTGACATAGATTTTGAGGTTGTGGGAAGTATAGATGGTTCTCAATATAGATGTAATGTAGATCTAGATCTAGGGGCTAACCAAGAGGCTACGAGGTGGTTAAGTGAGCTACATGACATTCAGATGGATGAATTTATAGAACCTACTGTTCTTTACTTTACCACAAACAATCACAACTTGTTTTACAATGCATGCAGAATCTATTTGGGAAAAAAAAAACATATGGTTGAACAAATTATAACAAAAACTTTATTTTTCATGATTTTTAAAAAAATACCTAGTCATGTTTTATGCGGAGTTACTTTCCTTGCCATGGTGTTTTAGATTTTTACATTGGGCTATGGGCTGGGGCTGAATGGGTTAAAAACATCTGTACCCTGTCAGTCAAATACAAAGCAAATAAAAAAGCATGGATGATTGGCTCTATTTTGAGGAGTGGGTGCACAAACTGGACAAGAAGTTTCTTCTTGAGGGCTAGAGCATAGCCATTTTCATAGATAACAATAGTGCCCATCCACAGTTAATAGGACTGAAAGTGGTGAAACTGGTTTTTCTGCCCCCCAATACAACCAGCATTCCGCAGCCAAGGCATTATTCAAATCTTCAATTGCCTTTACAGGAAACAAATTTTAAAAGGTTTCATTTCATCCGTTGAAGAGACTGGCAGTGTAGACAGTCATTACAAGATGAGAGTTTTGGATGCAATTAATTTTGCATCTACATCATAGAATGATGTCAAAGCAGAAGGCATCGCAAACTGCTTTAAGAAAGCAGATGTCTCAATGGAATAAAGTGTCCCAACAACCTGTTGACTTAGATGAGGAAATGGTCAGTCTCTTCACACAGACAAAGAGCTACTGCCAGAAGAACAGACCTTGCAAGATTATCTGGACATTGATATTGATTTTGCAGCCGAGGAAGTGACCTTCAAAAAACTGCAGGAAAAGAAAGCAATAACACAGAGCATGTTGATTGTGATGATCAATCAGGAGGAAGATGCTCAAACTGAAACTATGGCCAGCAAAAAAGCTGAAGAGTCCATAAAAATATTAAGATAGTTCTTGCGGCAACAAAAAGATTTGCAGGTTTTTCTGTAAAGCCAGTCCACAACAAGGTGATCTCAGGCTTTTAGGCCCTCTGTCAGGCCAGGATGCCAGTAGAGGGGCTCGAACCAGCGACAGAAAGGTCCCTGCAGATCTCAGGGCAGACTCACTAACCACTGTGCCACCAACGCCCCCGCAACAAGAAGGAGCAGGCGACATTCTTTCTCAGCTCACTTCACTTGAGACTTCCACTTGCAAACTCATTGCCTCAACAAAAAAGCAATCATGTATCACAAGTTTTTTTTGCACTGTCACAAAGAAAGTAAAGGCAGTTAACAGGTGTAATCCTGCCAAGCCCACATATAAGTGGGGGAAGAAAAGGCACATCTTTTGACACCCCCCCCCCCCCCCCCCCCCCCNNAACAAATAAAGGGAAAAAAACACACTCAAAAGAAATGCTCAAGAGAAAAAAAACAACACAAACACAAAATTCCAGTCTGACCAAACCAAATCACACACACACAAAGAGCGTAATGAAATAAGATAATACGATATACACAAGAGCCACGGAAGGGTAGCTTATTGAAGGGAGATAATTCTAGTAGGATGCTGTTTTCAAAGATTATCTTCCTTTTATATTTACTACAGGCCTTGCTTATAACTGGACTGCGAACAACACCCTTATGGGGCTCGTTGTAGCCGACTTCCACTGTATTTTCATCTCTTTAGGAGTCACAGCAAAGTAAAAACAGATGTTCCTTTATGCAGACAGAAACCCTGTGAATCCAAGACTTTTTTCCTCGAACAAAAAAGGTACAGATTACAATGATTAAAATATCTGTATGCCACACTTGATTATATGCCATTTTTAACCCAAGATAATTTACCATGATAAAGCAATTCTGCAAAATTGTGCCTGAACATAAGCTCCAAAAAGAAACAAAAAAATGAAACAAATTGCATGTGTTCAAGCTTTTTTCCATTCTTTACAACAGATAAAAATTATAACCTAGATCATTAAATTCACATCGTCAAAGTTAACCAAGTATCAAGACTTTCCACTGATGTTGGAAAAGATGCGAGATCCCATGCTGCCAAGCTTTTCCATTTTGTCATAAAATGAACTGCTAAGATCTACTTGTGAGGTTGAAGATGGCAGGGTGGATTCAACGACAGATGTTAGACTGGGTCGATTTATATCAGACATCTGGAACAAACATAGAGAAAAACATGTTCTATCATTCATATTATCCTTATACATTGAGAAAATAGCAAAATGATTTTGATGAAAAAGTCCTCCCATGAGATACGGCCTGTAATGCTTTACAATTTAAACCTAGCAATCAATATGAAAGCAATAAATGCATGGAAAGCAATACTGACATTCACTTACCCAACACCATCAGCAACAGAGATTTATTTGAGAGAGCTAAACAACTGTTGATGGAAATGAAAAAGAAGAGGACACAGACACTGATTAATCACACAATAAGGAAGCCCAAGCAGAGTATAAAATGACAGACTTTATCTTGGATTCCTATACAGAGGCAGAGATGAGAAATACAAAGAGATCCTGGAAAGAACTATAGAGAAAGGCACAGAATAAAAGAGCATTAGGAAGCCTTTATTGATAACTGTGCTCCACAGGAAATGTTGTTCCATGTTGAAATCACTACATCTAGTTGATATATTGTAGAATTCTCTTTAGATAAACCAGTGTGAGACCAGATAACCGGTAATTCGATTCAAGACACATTTATTTTACCAATTCACATGTGCAGGCCAAGACCACCCCAACCCCTCTAGCCTAGCCTATGGTCATCCATGGTATGGGGCAAAAGAGCTCTGTGTGACACTTGCTTTTGTTAGGCATCACAATCATACTGAGAGATCACATGAAGCCATCTAGACCTTATGCAATTTTGAGTGTGGGGACGTCTATTGATCATTTGGAATAAGGATGGGCTGTCAATGTGTCAAGTGGGTGAAGAAGGTTTATTGTAACAAGAGGATGGAGAATCACTTGGCCTACATCTTTGGGCTATAGAGAGAGGGAAGGAGCATCGTCTTAATGCATGGCTGAACGAGCCAAGCACAAAATTGCATTTAGCCGATTATCTCTTCCCCTTTCCCATCCCTGTTTATTACTTGATCTATATTAAATATTCTCTGCCATAAATGCATGTCTCTGGAGTTAGGCCATGGTTTTCCCTAGATTTCAAAGCGCCAGTCTAGATTCATGACCTTAAGCTCTCTAACCAGTATCATTCTTGTCTCAAGAATTATAAAGTCTTCTTTAGTCCCCTTTGTGGCAATAACGCCAATCCTTGCTATAATGATACCTTCTGAAAAGAACAAAAATTATTATTACTTGATTCACTGTAACATATTTCTGCTGCCTACACAAAAGTTATATTACATAGGTTAAGAGAAATTTAATTTCAAAGGCATCAGCACTCAAAGTGATCCCTTTTTGATAGCCTGATGATTATGGAGATGTTCCCACTTCTACACCAAAAGCAAAATCTAGAGTGAACAATAATTATCAAAAGATTGTGTCACAAAGCAAAGAAAACATCGCTTTCTTCTAATTCATTCAAATCTGTTGTATGAGTACAATTGCAACTGATGTGAGGCGTCCAGAGCCCTATGTCTTTTCCATTTGATGAGATTAATGCTATACAGTACTTGAAGCAGAGATTTTATCATAAATAATTTTCAACATCAATGCTCCCATTGAAGGACAGACAGAATAAAGTATGATAGTAGCTGGTGAAGTGGATATTCAAAATTATGCCTTCCCTGAGGCCAAAAAAGGAAGGCTATTCTGGTCACTACAGAGTTGTGCTATTAGGACAGTAGACAAAAAAAAACCACCTCTAAGTGAAAATTGTGTCTTACATCTGTAACACTGATCAAAATTAGGGGCTGAAAAATATAGGGTTGAAGACATATCAAAACTGGTAGCTATCTCAAACCTGCAGTCTAACTGATAAGGACCTGCATGCACGCATACACATGCACACAAAATGAATAAATAAACGAATTAAAAAATCATAAACTCAGACGAGCTAAGAGGAGAAACTTGGCAAAGCTACCAGAAAGGATACAGAAGATAAAGAAGAAGGGAAGGTGTGCATACTTCTGAGGTTCAGTGAAGGAAACATGAATGCCTATATTGACAGACTCACCCTGCCTTTAGTCTGTGCTGCTAGTGGTTGAGTAGTAAGTGGTGCACTGCCCTCTCCTCCACGACTACCATGCTGAGAGCCTAAGGGTAACAGAGGGAAACGATTGGGACACGCCATTTGAGAAAGTATGTTGTGGGGTTCTTGACCTGTAAAAATAGGTCTGGTGCCCCCAAAGAGGCTTCCTCCGCTTGAACCAGCTCCTGCATGTTTGTCCAGATGGCACAAGGCTCCAAACATTAACTGAGAGAAGTATAGCAAAGGAAAAGAACATGACAATTTATTAGTTTTTATAGATCACAGTATGTATGTCATGTTGGGCAGGAGGGGAACATATTGCTTAAGGTTGAAAAGGCTCAATACGCAAACAATCAGGAAAAAATGAATTGGAAAAATTAGGAACAATTAAGTGTATATACCCCAAGTTAGGTGCACTCAACCTCTCATCTTGCTTTAAAAAAAGTATCTTTTTTGTTGCAATACTTACAGATACCCTCTGAGCTTGTTTACTTAGATTAGCATGAATGTAAGGAGAAAATACATCCAAGTCAAATGGGTCCACCATTCCCTCTAGTTGACTCAAAACCACTTGACATCGTTGCTGGTATTTCTGAAAGATCTAAACATACATATAAAATAATTTTGAATCAGTCTATAGAATGGCAGCTGAGCATGCAAAGGCTACAAGGAAGAAAAAAAAAGGACCTTCATTTTAATGGTTTAAAATTTTCACACTGTAATCATTGGAAAAAAAAAAACAAAACCGAAGACCATATACATTAGAATCACCCCAAATTAACTATGCAATTTATTATCAATTAACTCCTTTTGCTAAAGCTATTCGTAACTTTTAATGTCTTAATATCGTAATCCAAGAGGGAAAAAAAAAGTATCCGATTCTGCTTGCTTTGAACTTTATTGCATACCTCTTCATCTCCCTTGCGTGGAATAATCAACTGTATGAATCTAAAGTTGAATAATTCCTGTAAAATCTCATGCTGACTTAGAGGTTTCGTACACTTGGGTTGACCTCTTATTTTGAGCATATCCTCATATGCACCAACCAGCCCATCAGTTACTTTCACGAGGAAGTTTTGAACCATTGGCCTTTAAAAGAGTCAAACATTTCATAGACATAAAGATAAAATCAAGTTTAGGAACAATGTACACAAAAATAATGATGAGCACAAACATTTTTCCTATCTGAATAGAGACAGGCAAAATATGTTGCACAATGAAATTATTGCATTTGTTAATAGAATTTTATGATTCTAAATCCTTTCAAAGTTTTTGGTTTTTTTTTACTATTGTCTCTTTTTGAAATATTGCACATGCCTCCTTGGAGCTAATTTAGCTAATCAAGTGACTTATGGTTTCACAAATGAAAAAAAAAGTACCATCAATTGCCCATGATTGACCCATGAAATTGTTATTCAAGTAATTGGACTTTTCAATCACATCTGAAAGCTTGGCAGACTGCTAGATCTTGAACTTTGCTTTACAGCAAACAAAAATAAACATAAATTGAAAAAATGATCAATGTCGTTCATGCCATATCACCAAACCATGAAGATAAGCAATAAATTATGTTTATAGTACAAATGAAACTGAGTAGCCTTGCCTGCACCCTTTGCCAGATCAACATTATCACTCAATACAAGTCTTGCAAACTTAAAATTTATTTCTCTCTTGCATAGTTTCTCTGTGAAGCCTATTTGTGCTCGTTTTAACTACATTTGAAATGAAAGAGAGCGTAAGCCTCATAAATCTGATTTCAGTTTTGCTTTTATCTATTCTTTGCTTGATGTGTCTTCATAAGTGTGAAAATACTGATACACATTTTGTATTTGATTTGAATATATACTTATGCTTCAGTGCATGTGACCACTAAGGGAGCATTATTTTGGGACAACGGACATGAATGGTTTAGTAGTAGCAGAGAAACAAAACGAGAAACCTGTAGTGATAATAGTAGTAGCATAGCTCTTGTAGTAGCTGTAAAGGGACTCGCATCAAACAAAATCTGCATAACATTTAAAACGATGTTTTAGCATGCAAGGCCAAGCCACCTGACATAATTGTCAAACACAGAGCATTCTCAGCTCCCACCAGGCCCACCCAAAAAATAGACCTGCCCTAAACCACTTGCCACCTACCTCTGTCTAACCTTAATTACATTTCCCATGTGGCCCAATGATCCATGATTGGCTCCTCCATAGATACACACAGCTAACATATCCTTTCCCCCCTTTTCACCCCTTGCTTTTTATCCTCAAAGGCCAACCCACTACTTGGCCATTTCCTGTATCTCAGCTGTATGCTGTGTTTGAGATGAAAAGTCCACTGACAAAGTTTTTCACACTCTCACAGCTCCGTAGACCCTAGATCTAGAACTTTCACAGGTTGATTATTCAAATAAATTTTGTTCAAGGAGGTGTAGTTACAATAACTATAAAGGAAAATAAAACGAAAACAGGAAAGCATTTCATTTGCTTCATTGTGTCTGATGTCGTTTGGATGTAAGATCCATTGTAGAAGAGGTAAAACTAACAGCAGTAGCAGCAGCAGCAGCAGCAGCAGTAGTAGTAGTAGTAGTAGTAGTAGTAGTAGTAGTAGTAGTAGTAGTAGTAGTAGTAGTAGTAGTACTAGCAGCAGCAGCAGTAGCAGTAATAGGAGGAGGAGCAGCAGCAGCAACAGCAATGGTTGTATGTTTACATGTAACCATCATTAGGGTTAAAAAAAAAAATTATCTAGTAAGGAAAAACATGGGTCACGCAGTAGAGTTAAACACATTGTGACCTAAAATGAGCAATGATACCTTGGCAAAGCGTGTACCCCAATCTTGTTCAAATCATCACAAAGTCTATAAAGGAGTGTTTGAAGATGCCAGGATGCCTGCAAAAAAGGATGAACCTTACTCAATTTTTAAACATAATGTATAGAAACAGTAACAATAAACTCATTTTTTAGGGAACACATGTCTTGAGACCAGTCCTAATGAGTCAGATTTGTAAGTACACTTTTGAAGAAGAAAAAAGTTAAGCTTGCTTTTACCTTCTTTCACTGCTTTTTTTATTGGCGCAATGGCACACAACTATTATATCTCTATCTAGTTTTCACCAGTGCATTAAATGTAGTTTTAAGCTGCATCAACCATTCAAAAGGTTTTTAGTAGTCTAGCTCATTCACGCTGGCCTTGAGACACATCTTTAAAACAATTCAGTGTTGTGGAAAAATGAATATTCTCAATGCTTTTCACAATAGGTTTGGAAATTCACACAAAATCTAATAATAGCTCTGGCAGTGGGTTAATGAAAAATTCAAAATACAGTTTCTATATAATAGGAAGCCTCCAGCTGCACACCTGGTCCTTCACAACTCCCAACGAGAAAAGGGCTCTAATTTTATAAAAAAATACCCTGCCAATGAAAAAAATTCTTATTTCCCTTCCTGAATGCATCTGGCCGTTTTACATCATTGAACTCAATTATTTTAAGCAGTAACAGTTTTGTTGGTGCATCAAAGAGATATTGATTGTTATAGCAAAGATGAAAAAGAATGATGGTAAAAGAAAACTTAGCTAAATGCTTCTATTATTGTTTTAAGCAAGTCTACTGTATTTTTTATACATGGAAATGTTTTGAGTATCACATAATTTCATGCTTATTAATATGTGCGAATTGCCTTGTGAATGATATAATAGTAGAAAAGGTCTACTTTTGTTTTTTCCAAGTGATTTTGGCCATTTCAAAAAACTTAAGTGATTAAGTGGTATTTTTAGTTGTGTGATGAAATGATTGCAATTAGTTTATATTTTGTACATTTTCTTATTACAAATTCGGGAGTAAATAATTTACAATAGAAGGAGATGGAAAAAAAAAAGTTAACGTTTGACTATGCAAGGAATGAAAATATTTCAACTGTGCCCTGATATGACTTCCAAAAATGATACTTTTTTTACTGAACTGTTGAAAAAGGTGATAGGTTATACTGTGGTTTGAGTTTCACTTGCCTAGAATTAGGTGCCAAACCAACATTTGATTGTCATTATATCAAAAAAATGACCTCTGAAATGGATAGATTTTTTTTATTCTAAGAATTTTGGTACCAAATGTATAGTCGTAGTCAATATTTAAGGATTTTATGAATTTTTAAAATAATTAATTTTGTGCGACACTTGACAATGTTACATAATAGCATATTATTTTACACCCTCATAGCTTTCCAAAATACAGGGCCACAGCCTTTAAACTTTATGAGCACACTGTCATGTATATATAATTGATGCCTATTTCTTTAAAAATTGTCAGACAGTAGTAAGATATTTATTTTCTCACATGAATATGGCTTATGTGCAAATTTGCACATTTTCCCAAGGGAGGCAAAAAATCTAACTTTTTAACAAAATTACAAAATTCAAGGGTAAAAAACTTATGGACAGAAAGAATAAAATTTGTATCAAATTACTCATTTCTTTAAGGTCTTTACAAAAATATAAATCAAAACAATGATTAATTTATGATTAAAGAGTGAAAGCTATGGAAATTTAATAAAAAAATCAAAATCATAAATTTTAAGCCAAGTGTAAGTAATTAAAATAATTTCCCAGATTGTCCAACCTGAAACAAAATCTTAATTTATAAGAGGATTAATTTCCTTTCATATATTTACCAAAAACATGAAGTTAAGTGAAGAAATTTAGTCATACTTTGGTTACTTCAAATGTTAAAAAAATGTTAGCCCTTGAAAACACCCTTAAGGGAAAAACATGGAAAAAATCCCTCATCCCATGCATGCTTTACTTAGTTATTAAAATTCTTGTCGTTTGCTTGTTTCATTTTATTCTTCTACTTTAATTGCATGCTTCTATTGGTTTATTTTTTTTGAAGTTCTAGATGTGTGTGTGTGTGTGTGTTTGGTGGGTGGAAGGCCAGTACAAGAAAAAGGAAAAACAAATATAAAGTAAAAAGGTGCACTTGAACTTTCATTGTGTTCCAAATATGACAAGCTGAGAGAATTTAGAGAAGAAAAAAATAACACTATAGAGAAATTTTAATTAATCTTCACTAGGACCAGCTAATTGGCTAATTAAAATTCGTAATATGAAATAAAAGGCCCTGTAAATAAATGCATCGAGTCGCTTACATTTTTCTTTAATATTACTAATATAATATTAAGAATTACATTTCGGTTTCAACTGCCAGAAAAAAAAATGAGAATAGACTAGAACAAATATATAACATAGAGGTAAAAAATGAGTGCCAAAAAAAAGGCATAGAGAAGCCTATTTATTTATTTTAATATTAATTTGACACTGCACTAGATCTATACAACGCTATAAAAAAAAACGAAGGTTAGGCCAGACGGGAGAATGCTTACAACTAGGCCTACTGAAAGTGACATTCAAGGCTGATTAGCTTCGATCATAATAAACTCTCTCCCTAGAAATCAATCCTTATAGCTTTAACAGCGTAGTAAATACTTGTATGATTAAGTACAGTGAAGTTCAATTTAAGCAGGCTGAAAAAAACGTTTCTGTAAAATCTTCTAAGTAACTATTTCTTTCTCAAGCTTTTATCCCATTATGCTTGTTTAGAGAGAGCAAAAATGGACTTGAACACCATTCACCTAGAGCCTAAGTCAAACCGCTAGAAAGACCCAGCCGTTTAGCAAAGTGACGTAACCAATTTTTAAAGCAAAATTAAAGCTTCCAAAACATTTAATTGTACACAAATAAAAAAATCTTAACAAAGATATGCTTTTTAACTTTCATTTGAACTATTTGTTTTCTCCCTGCAGGGCACAATAAAAAATTGACTATTCAAGTGATCTCCCTCTCCGCATCAGGTATTTAAATTTCAGGATTAGATCTCTACGTCACCCAACATTTGTACCGCGATGCAAATTCGTCAGTTAAGACAAACTATTCATATATTAATTTCTACTTTCTCTTAAAATCTCACACTATAAAAACATAATAGCGTTTCTGATCTATCCATTTTTATCCTTCAAGTCAAAACCGATCCTTTAACAACTGTTTTGAGCCTAGCAGTCCACTCTGATTGAGCCTAGGTCTAACCTACCGAACCCGATGGACTTCACAAAAATAGACATAGAGGGGTTAACATATTTGCAAATCCAGTCGGCACCATTTGACGGATTAGTTTCGAACTTTGAGATGTTTTAGCAAAATGGATGGGCTTTCTTATGATATAACTGTGGTAATATTTTTTTTATTCAAATCCTCAATGCCATTAAGGGAATACCTTAGACCCTAATGAATCAAATCAAAGTTATACCAAAATAAAGCTTAATTTCTCTAGCTTGAGCTTAAAGAGAAGAGGAAGGGGGAAGGGTGGAGGTCGCCCTCTCATGCTCCCAGCCACTGTTAGTCACATTTCGGGGGTTGATTTAAAAAAATAGAAAAAAAAATAGTTATTATCCATAGATTGAAATAAAACTAGAATCTATGTGATTAGGCAGAATAAATCTTTACTTTTAACGTGCAGTTTATAAACATTGAAGACATATCAAAAATGCATCTATGAATTGAAAGTTTGGATTTTACAATGAAAATCTTGGTCTCAGTGCCGCTGACAGCCGGTTTTGCGTACCTATTTGAATTTAAGGATAATTCTATATATGTATACAAAGAAACCTTAGATCCCACATAATTATTCAAAACAGAGACAAATGTCATACTTAAAAATCTCAATCTCTATGAAGAACCTTAGACGCAACAGAATCACCCAATAGAAGTTAGTATTGGACCTAATAATCTCATTCTCCAAAAAAATTCTTTAGATGTGGCACAATCATTTCAAAAAGGAACTAGTGACAGAACTAACCATCTCATCTCTATTAAGAAACCTTAGATGCAGCGCAATCAACCAAAACAGTAATAAGTGTCAGACCTAACAATCTCATTCTCACAATATCTTACCTGCATAGGCACAAATATCTTTGATAAAAACTTTTTTCCCTCGTCCGTCTCCTCTGTAATTTCTACTTCTTCCCATCTCTGCGAAGACAAGAAAATCGTAACATTTAAGTATGAAGTCACAAATGCTCCCTGCTTTCTTTATGAATTGTGTAAGCCTGCTTATATCTTAATTTCAAAGCTGATATCTCACTATCACATATTGCCTTTTCTTACTACAATTTTTACTAGATTTTGCTATTGCCTGCTATGAATATAGAAAGCTAATTAACCATGAAAGATTGCTGTCATCTGACTCAAGTCCATGAGGCCCATAATCACTGTTCTGATCATCCATGAAAGAGTTTAACTCACCGGGCCCTGGTGTCGACTGTATCGACATGCTATTTATAGCGCCCGGGCCCTGATGTCGAGTATGTTCGGCATGGCTTTGCGAATTTTTTAAAGTACGTTAACAACGTTTTAGAAACTTCCGGTTTTCTCGGTAGTTTTCGTGAGTTTCCGAGCTTTACGTTGATACTCGATTTGCCGCGTTTCTCCTATTTTTAGTATTCAAAATAAAGGATTGAAGACGGATATTTCCGAACCGGTCGATCTGTCATTCTGAACTCGTTTCCAACCAAAACAATAGCGGATTCACGGCGCAATGTATTGATACTTTTGAGTTTGCTGAAGAGAGTGATGTTGAGCCATATGAACAGGAATCAGATGATGAAAATGAAAATTATTTCCATTCCCAATCGTTTCGAGAATATTAGTTTTGTTCAGCATAAAATTTTTCCCCAAACCTAAGTGCCCATCCGATCTCGAACTCTAGATCTAGATAGGCCTATAGATTTAGAATCTAGACTAGATCTAGATCTAGAGATTCTAGGAGGTGACCGACGTTGAAATTTCTTTCTAGAATGTACATTTGAATTTCGAGTGAAAAATCTAAGTCTAGTTACGATAATAAGGCGATAAATCGTCACATCGGGTTTCTGTAATTCTAGATCTACTCTGCTTAGACGCCAATGACCCATGAAGGTGAAAGGTCAAATTAAAGACTTCATGATTCAAAGTGAGATAGATTTAGATTTAGACTAAAGAACCAGTTTCAATAAAATGATTTTTAATTTTCGGTGACAAAATTTATTTTCAAATGTATTATTTTTGTCAGGTTATAGATTTTGAAGATCTGCTTTTTATGGGTCTCTGCTGTCTGGGAACGCTTTCCGAAAATGGGAAGTGCATGGTATTTTTAAAAAATCGTAAAAAATCAACCACAACAATAAAAGAAATAAAATTAACACATTTGTAAAGCTCTGAAATTCCAAAATATGCACAGTAAAAATGAAGTTTCTACAACAATTTAGTAAAGCACTAGAATTTTTTAAAAACTGTCGGAAATGGCCAGTTTTGCAGCATTGGCGAGCCTTGAAATGACCAGGGCCCGGTGAGTTAAAAAGATAGAGGCTTTTGTCTGGCATTTTTGTTTTAAGATTTTCTGGAGTTTGAGGATTTTTGTTTCAGCCTTTTTTTTCGTTCAGCCTCCTAATTTAAGCCCTTAATTATCAATGAACATATTCAAATTTGCTGAAAATAAAACACAAAACATTGTAAAATTATCATAAATTTAAAAATTTGCAAAGGGCATTTTAAGCATGTTCAAGAAAAGAACCATGATAAAAAAAAAAATGCTGTTCAAAGAGCCCAGTGTGACGATTCTTACCACTGTGGACCATATATATATATAACAGAGTAGATAATTTTTCATGCCTCAATACAACAAAATAAATAAAATAATAATATAAAAAACAAAAAAAAAACAAACACTGCTCACTGTGATGGAATTCAGTAAAATGTCTTGATCTGAATTCAAGATTTCTTCAGAAAAATTCCCAATAGTTTGCTTGTATGTGTACTCCATCCATATTCTGTGTGAAGAGGAATAACACAAAAAAGGTTAAAAAGATTATTGACCAAGTCGAAAGCATTTTTGATTTGGTTTGCTTTTGGGGGGGAAGTTGTTAGAAAAAAAAATTTTATGAAATGTTTATTCCATATTAACTGCTCAATGCTTTTTGCTAACTCAGACTTTACTTATGAAAAATATGAGGATTTTTTTTTTTGTGCTGATCAAAAGATAAGTGTTTAGGGCTGGTGCAATATAAGGTTTAACTTGATAACTGGCACACTTTA
>BLXT01007646.1:2574574-2586356 GCA_019648995.1 Plakobranchus ocellatus | reverse complement strand
TCAATCACCAGGCCTGTCAATACATCAATAACACAGCCAATGCCAATATGTGACTGGTGGCCTCTTGTCAGCCAGGTGCCGTCATAACTCACAGCAACGTCTAAAATCGTTTCCTCATCAATGTCTATGCCGCGATCTCTTGCGTGCTCTTGACGTACTTTGGCTACCGTTTCTTCAAAAACAATCCTATCAACTCTGTCTTGTTCCTTGAAAAGCCTATCTGCAATTTTATTGAAGGTTTTAGGGTGTAGTGCTGGCATGTTGCTGTTTTGGCAGAAATATCTAAAAGTAATTGGACCCAAACTACAAAGAAGGGCAGACAGAACAGCAGCTTTGTGTACTGTGTAAACAGATCCTTCTTCCTGTTTTGAAGAAAAAGTAGAGGCCACCACAGAGTTACAGCTAGTGCAGAAAGCCTCTAACTTCAGACTCATCCCCTTGCTCTTTGCTCTATTGACCCTCACTTCTAGTGTCTGGGATGCACATGAGCTACAAGAAAGCTGCGATACTAGATTTCCCACTTGTGAAACGTCAATGATTGTTCTCTCACAATGTTGTTGTAAAGGCGGTTCTTCCTCGGGACTCATGAGAGCAATCTTTTTCTAAGATCGAGTCGGCTGAACTAAAGGTGAGGGGGGCTCAGATAATGGTGAAGAAGGACGAGACAAAGGTAAAACGCGCGTAAGAAAACGTGAAGAAAGCCCAGCCGCAGGTGAGGAAGGCCCAGTTGTAATTAGGGAAGAGGGTCCAGCTACAGATGAAGAGGCTCCAGATACAGATAAAGAGGATCCAGCTATAGATGAAGAGGGTCCAGGTGCCGCAGGATAAAATCCAGCGAGAGATGATGAGGATCCAGCAACAGGTGAGGAGGGTCCAGCAACAGGTGAGGAAGGTCCAGCAACAGATGAAGAGGGTCCAGCAACAGGTGAAGAGGGTCCAGATGCAGGCACAGTCGAAGAATCTTCCCGTCCTCTGTAATTTCATAATGCAATGATAATAATAATGACTCACTTCAAAGCAACATCGACTAAAGTCTCAATGATTTCAACTGAAGAACTTATGTTTTAGGGGGAAAAAACGCAGCATTTTTCTGTGTGAATTTGCAACAAAGCATTGATTCCCGTTCTCACAGATACAATCTATTTCCCTTTCGAAATTTATATATGGACATCGCTAATCTGATGTTAGATTGTTATAATAATTCACCACTAAATGTACAGGGAAAAAATGTACACAAAATTACTATGTTATTGTTATTTGGTGACCTAATTTACACACTAATCCATTTAGCTGTATGTACCATTGACAAAATGTATTATCTCACTAGAATGACAAGGCCAAAAAAAGATTACTTACCTTTTTTGGAGGCCCAGATCGATACGTCTCTTTTTCCGAGCTTCTGCCAATTGTTTATTTCGTTGCATCACACTGGCTTTGCGTTTTGCCATGGTGATAGAAATGAAACGCTACAAACTATATAATTTACGAGTTAGTACTGAAAAAACAGGCTAGATCTAAATATGGGTTGTCTTGAATTAGCGATGTATGCTATCAAGGCGGACTTGATAACTTTTGCGGCTTATATCTAAGTAATATAGCCTCACAAAAAACGAAACTGCAGCTAAAGAAGAATACTGCTTTATAGTTTTCGATATGATTAAACAAGTTAGGACACTTGAGCTTTTGCGCCTCAAGAACACCTCTGACCCATTGCCCCAGTTTCAGTAGGTCATAAAAATAAAGGACCAATGGGCTTGCAAGCTACGTCAGAGTTCATATGCAAATGAAGTCAAAGGTTACAGGTCAGGTCGCGAGAAGTAAAACGAGACTACCAGCTGATCTTAGAGACTATTCAAAGCGAGAAATGGACTATAGAAAAAAATCGTTATAAATTCATATGTCCTTCACCTGTGTTTAGTGTTGGAACAGCCGTGTCCCTGAATAATAGACCGTTCCATTGATATGCATCAAGCTATGGTTAGAATAGGGGTGATAGCTTTCCTTGATGTGCTAAAACGGTCATTTTTATGTTGTGGTGCAATGTATTTTCGACATAGAAACTTGGTTACAGTTTTCAAAATTATGTAAAAAATAGTTAGGGGTGTTTCTGGAGCAAAAATATTGTGCAGATGTGTTGAGAAATGGATAATCTTTCAGAATTTCAACACCTTCGAAAATCGGTTATGTGACCCTTATACCCCTTTATAGCCCCCTATATAGGGCTGCCGCACTTGACCTTAAAAGAGCTGTGAAGACTACCAAATCAGGCAACTCCATATTCAACAAAATGGAGGATAAAGATTTGGCAAATGATATTGTGATGGTTTCATCCATCGAACAGCACGTATTTTACATTTTGCATCTAAACATTTTATACGACATCTGATGTATCCTTTCATTCATACTGAAATCTTCTTGATGGTGAGACAGATACTGTTAATTTGTTCCTTATTCCATACAATGTAATCAGAAGGTGTTCAACAGTGTGACTGGTCTGATATTAATTGGCCATACTTATGGTTTATTGAGCTTTGATATTGCAATCAGAAACTCTATGTTTACATACAATTTTTGGGGGGTTTTGTTGTTACATGCAATGTTGATCACATCTGCGACAACTTTGCCAAGGAGAGGTATGCAGTAATTCAGAAGTTGTGAATAAAACTCATCTTATCTTCAAGCTTTATCATTTGGAGTGGTTGGAGCTTCTTCCAATTTCTACCATGGGATGATCAACTGACCTAGGTTTCATGTATTTTCAATATATCTTTGAATTGATTGGTCACTGTGTGAAAGAATCCTTGGCATGCTGTTTCCTACTTTGGGATTTCAAAAACCATAAGATTTGATGTCTTGAGAACATTAAATGGTGCTATGAAAATTTTAGTGTTGCTTGTTGCTTTTTTTAAGCAATGCCTCACTTCTAAGCTGAACTGTTTTCCCTTTCAGTTTTTAACTCAGAATTTGAAATCATGATCATAATTCTGAATTTTGTATGCCTTGTTGAAAAACTTGGTGTGATATATTTAGTTAACCAGCATTTGATTGTACTGATATTTCAATTACTCTTAAATGATTGGCTGTAAAAGCAAAAATTGAAGGCTTGAGTTTTAAATAGGTCCTTAAGAAAGTTGTCAAGGGGAGGATAAACTAAGGCTTATCCACTTTCTTCTTCTTCTAAAAACAAAAAACAGCAATTAAAAAAAATCTACCAATGACAGCATTAAATTGGAAAAAAAAACCCCATTAAAAAGGACAAAGAACAATGCAAGGGAAAGACATTTTGACATAACAGAATTTATTTATCGGTCTTTTTAAAAACTTTTGAATTAATGAACATAACAAGAAACTAGCAAAATTGTTCACTCGGCAGTACAAATGAGGATTCCAAAATAATGTATATAGTTATAAAAACTAGGCAATAAACTTCCACCTCTTGAAATATACTACAAAACATGTAATAAATGACAACAAAACATTCAATGACTTACATTTTCAGCGCTTGTCTTCATATCAGTTATTGTATCTGCAGCCTCAATCAAGTCTCTGTATCTTTCACTGAATTTAAAAATAATTAATAAAAAACAAATATTCAGCATACTTTTCTGCCTTTACTGGTGTCATGTTTTTACAGCATGACACAAGAAAATAGAGCACCCCACTGTTTTATTCTGATAAAGTAACTGAAAAAAAGCTGCATTAATTGACCACCACACCTTTAAAAGACGAAAATGTAATGGGTCGGTGAAGGAAAAAAAAAGATAGGTTGTGGGGTGACATGCTCTAAATGCATATAACAAAAATGCCGTCTTGTGCAGCTGAAATTTAAGCCATATTATCACAATTTATTTTCTTGAAATCTGACTTTCTCCTCCAAAAACTTTGCAAATTTACAAAATTGAATTAAACTGAAAAAATGGCATATAGCAACAAAGTTGAGATATGAGATTTTCTTCTATAACAAGAATGAAACAACACACACACACACAAAAGATCATTTGCAACCAAGAACTTAATAAAAGAATTTCATTTCTCAAGTTGAAAAAACACCCACATGCTTCTTTATAAAATACTGCTTTTGAACATTCTTGTGACTGACATTTATGGATGGGATCATCCAAAAATCACAACAAAAACAAAAAAACTAAAAAAAAAACAACAAATATTAATAATAATAATAATATATATATAGTAACATAAAGAAAATACAACTCACCCGACCATCACCCTCAAGTCCTCTTTTTTTTTCTCAATGTCAAGTCTGTAATAAATAAAAGTACTTTTAGTTACGACAAACAAACAGAAAATACTTTGAAATATATCATAGTCTCTTGCGGATCTGCATCATTGAGATGATCTGCATCAAAATATGAAAGCCAACATTCCCAGTACACGTTTTATGCACAGAAAGTTTATAGAATGTCTGTAGAAAGTTCTTCACAAGGAGAGGTGAGTTGCTTCACCCGTTTAGTAAATGGTTTTCATTTAAAGTCAATGATGCAAACCTGCAACTCAGCTCATTTTGCAGGACTGCTACACATATAGCAATTCAGTAAAAGCCCCTCGCAAACTCTAACCCCGACCTTAAGTGATACTTCAATAAAAATTAAAATGAAACAAAACAAAATCAGCATTATTTTCTTTGAAATGGAGAAAATTTTGTTGGCTCTAGGAAGTAATTTAAAACTTGATATCTTTGTGTTAGATGCAAACTAGAGACAGATCTATTTTCAAAGAAATATAGTAACACAGTGCACTGTAAAAAAATTTAAAAAAAATAAAGATAAATTATATCGTTAAAAACTTATGAAATAAACTGACTTTCCAATATGTATTTTGGAAGATTTTAAATTAAGATTATATGGCAAATAAGTCAGGCTTATTCCCCCTATCTGGAGGTCAGGGAGGAGGATCAAAAATACATATATATGTGTCTTCGTAAAAACAAATTCAGATCTTTATGAACCTTATGCCAATAGCAACATAAACTGTTGAAAGTTTCAAAATTCAATTGTATTCAAACTCATAATCTGAAATTCATAAAATTTTATTCACTGGTTGCTTCAGGTTCATTTATAACTAGACAGGATTGCAAAATTGCTACTTGTTCTTTTCAAGGGATCATTTAAAAGAAGAATAAAAAAAATACCTTGTTTCTTTCTCAAGATGACGAATTTTTTCCACCGTGTGCTTCTCAAAAAGAATTGTTGCATTGCTTTCATTACTGTCTCGGGAATCTAGCATAGAAGAATATATATATACTTATATAAACATACATAAATTTTCCGAATAACAATTAATTGACTTGTCAACTTCAGCCAAATTTTTTTTTTGAGTATGCTTGTACAAAGCCAAAAAAACCTGTTGTTCTCTTGCCATTGATATCAGCTTCATCATGTTAGTAACACCAGACTTTTGCTCCTTGCCAGGCAGCAGAGCTAAAAATAGTAACTTGTAACAGAAAGGTGCTTGACATTGTAGATTTTATTAAAATATGTGCCAAAATTTTTAGCAGGTAGCAAAATTTGCAATTTTGAGTATTTGTACCAATATGTTTATAAATATTGAGATGATATTGATTGCTTTTTGTTTGTTTGACTGTTTGCACTTTAAAATGCATCCAACCTCAGTTTTTCTACTTTTTATAATTAGATAAATATTGCAGGGTGTAAAGGTTATGTGATGTACGATTAGCAATGGTCACCTCACAAGATCTGAACTCTGCAAGGGTTTGGTTTTATATTGCAGGAATTCCTGGAAGTCAGAATTGCAAGGCGGGTGTCCTGAGCAGACTTATAAAGGTTCTATTATCTTCAGATGCTGCAATCTCTGTCAAGATCTGCCCTTGAAATGGATCTTGTATTCTTGCATATTGCCACCGTGGTCTTTTGTCATTTTTAAGTAGCTTTGGATGAGTCAAGCATATTATCATATTCAACTATTTTGTAAATAAAACTTAGGCTGAGAGGTATTGTAAAGTTACGGTTAAGAATTTGGTAAACTAATTGTTCACTTTAGAGTAATTATCAAATTCAAAAATAAAATTGTTGCTTTTTCTTCACTATAAAACCGAATAGAATTCTAAGTTTTAAACTGGTTTGAAATGATTAGTCATAATCAGAACTCTGAGAGGGCTCTTTTTTGGCTGCTAGAAAAAAAAAATAAGGAGGCTATTTAAACCAAACAAAGATTGCCTTGGGTTAATTCAATGACATTTGTTCATGTCAATAAAACTGTGTTTTTTGTGACACAGTGACATTAATTTCCCTATGTCAATCTAGAGCTTGTTACATCAGCAACTTCTGATGTCCAGTTAGTTGTATTCTATATGTAATTGTTCTTTAGTGCCAGGCAGGGAACTAGTTTTATGTTATGATGGTATTCTTTTTAGGATCAATTAATTATTTATGTACCAATTTATCAATTTCTCGTTTGAAAATGTATATAAAGTTGACTACTGATAAGTCGATGTCTTTGGGGGATTAAAATCAACATCGACTTATCCATACATCCACTCATCCATTTTTTCCTACAAAATTTTTTAATAAGGGGAGCAACCATCTCAGAAGTTCAGCTTCCACGTCATCATGGTTTGCTAGTCTAGCACGCTGCTTGTTAACATCAACTTGGCCCGAGTAGAACTGCTCTCTGTAATGGTCTTTGCGTTTCATAATAGTTGAGACGCTATTGGCAGGGATTTGAAATTCCTCGGCTACGATCTTTTGCTTCTTGCCACTTTCAACCGCTTCAATTAATTCGATTTTGCGTATCAGCGGCATGTTTCTAAATCTAATGGAATCTTGAACGAAGCAGTAAAAAAAAGCTGTGATTTTATAGCGAATCGACTGGTCCAGTGTAGAGTCAAACCTACAGTGACGGGTTTTAACTTTAAGATCATAGATCTAGATTCTACACGGCCGATTAGGCGATTACATGGATACACAGTACTGTGTGTGATTGGGAAGGGGCGAGCAACGTGTCAAAACAGCGGTACCGGTACTGATGTATGTAACACTCGAGTTGTTTCACGTCTCCTAAGGTTCTCAAGGCTTATTATACGGGTAACAGTCAAGTCTGGCAGGCCATGTTTTATGGTCGCCCGTTGCTACAGAATAATGATGGCACACGCAAGATTTTTTATTCTTTAAACTAGATCTAGATCTAGTTTCTGGATGGAAGATTGACTTATCCACTGAGAACTAGCAAACACAAAGGGAGGGGGAGCAAAGAAAGAGAATCCTCTTGACCGTCAGAACGGCTAAGTCGACATCGACTCATCAGCTTTCTCTTTACAATAAAACTACTATAAAGGGGACCGTTCCGAGAAATTACAATCGACTCAAAAGAAAATCGAGTCACACGAAGTCGACTCAAGTGAAGTCGACTGTATATATTTATATTTTCCATCTAGACTTCCAGGTTTTGCATGGACGTTAAAATACTAAATCGATAGATTTTATTCTATTATTTCCACACTTTAGTGTTGAAAATGATGTATACCTCTGTTGGAGAATAACATTTTCAAATGAGAAATTGATAAATTGGTACATAAATTATCAATTGATCCTAAAAAGAATACCATCATAACATAAAACTAGTTCCCTGCCTGGCACTAAAGAACAATTACATTGCATTTTATCTCTTGTGCCTTTAATTGTAACAGTTGGAAAGCAACAGATTCAACACTGAATAAAATGAACTTTGACTCATACATGATTGTTACTATTGTCATGCAACCTCTACACTTGTATTGAAGCTGTAAGTAGACTGCTAGGTTACAGGTTCAGTCTGTGAGATATTTGAGTAGAGAGTGTTGTGCTAGGAATAAGACAAAAAGAGTTGGAGAGGAGAGATCATTTTTCCTTAACTGACTATTCCTGCTCAATCTATGAGCTGTGTGGAGGTTTGCCTGATTGAAGTTTAATAGGTGATGCATTCTATACCATGCAAGCACTCTGCTTCAGAGTGATTCATATTCCTCCTTTATTTAAATATCTAATTTTATATAAATCTGTGGATCTTGGTGATCTGCTAAATCTAAGTTAATGGTTCTTAGTTGGCTATTGGTTTGAGTTCAAACTTTGTTCCTTCCCTTCCCTCGCTATATTGCTCCTAAATCTTCACAAGAAAGGAGCAAACAGAAAAATAATAAACATAGGAAAGGAGTTACGGTGGGGTTGTGGTCCATCATATATCATCATCGTGTCAGAAGCTCCCCCCCCTCCCCCCTTTTCACATTGTGAAAAGATTTCTGATGCGCACAAGGCATGATATTAATGACAAAATGAATGCACTCTAATTTGTAGCACTTCATTTTTTTTTTTTTTAATTAACATCAATAACAAATTAATAAAATTTCATCTAAAAACAAAGAAATCTTTCAAACTCCTTATTGATGTGGATGAGTTTTAGTCGATCTGCTTCGATTCAGAGATAACTTTCGAAATATATCGCCAGTGATGCAGAGAAAATGTGTCCCCTTTTCACACCATTTTTAAATAGTTAAAACTGTATGCAGCTGTGACAAAAGGGTACAACTCTATGGTTCATGATGAAAGGATAAAATACTCGGCTGTTCTTAAACCAAGAGTTGATACTGTATTCAAATTAATTTATAACCATACTTTGTCATAAAATATATTTGGTTGAGCCTACTGAAATGAAAGAATTTGACTCAAAATCAAAATCAAACCTTTCAGTTTTTTTTATAAATGTGCTGCTAAGACAAAATTTGGTATTTTGAGCAAAAAAATGACATATATATAAAATGTAAAATAACAGTTAGCTTCCCAGATTCACTGAAAAAAAATTAGAGTGGACCCATCAATGCTTTGAATTTGATTGTTTGATTGCTTGGCATATTTTTTATTCTCTAATAATGTAAAAGCTGTAAGGCTTTTAAAGACAATTACAGAGGATAATTTACCACAACTTTATAAAATTTTGATAAAGTAGTTTTTAAAGCTTTAAAAAGAAGTCTAGTATCCAAGTAAATTTCCTTTCTTGTGAGATATTTGAAGTCTCTCTGTTGTTGGACACACCGTCTATGACTAATAGAAAGAAAAGAAATAGTGATGTTGGTTTTTTTTAAAAAAGACTAAGAAGTGATGCAAAGACATGTCTGTACCCCTATTCACATGATTTGTGGGCCTCAAGTAGTTTGGGACAGACTGGCATCTATACATTTTAAAAATTTCTCAAGTATGTGCAGTTTCAAAGTCTTGCCCATGTGAATCTTTCCTGATAAGATAATAGAAGTCTTGATATCTAGGAATAAACAGATCTTTAGATATCCAAGCCTTTAACCATTTGAGTGCTATGGGGTCGAATTCGACTCCTTTTTTGACTTGGCTATTTCAAACTGACAATATAAAATGCAGCATTTATATGGCCATGTAGTTTCATTTCCATTACGTTCTGAAAATGTAAATGAGTGTGTATGGCCGCAGTTGATCAACTTTTTTACTGAAAATTTCTGTAAAAATAGATATTGAAGACGGAGGTCTAACCAGTGAGGAGGACGTGTCTTCTTCAGATGATGACATCAGTTTTGATGGTGATTTTTCATTTATTTATACTTTTATTTTGTCACTTAGAACACCAGAACGAGTCAACTGTGTAAGACGAAAATGAAAAGTTATTAGTTAGATCTAAATTACTGTTTCAGGATTTTTTTTCTCAAAGTTGTACTCCTAGATCTAAATCTTTGGCTTGCTCTCCAGCTTTAGACAAACCTTTTACTCATGATTTTTCTTTATTTTTCTGCCTTGGTGTAAACATGTTATTTCTTTTTTTTTTTTTGACTTGAAAAAATTTTTGTGTTACTCTTTCATACTATAAACATCCCATAATTTTTTTTTCATTATAAACATATTCATTTATTTATATTTAGATTCCTCAAACATTTACCCTTCATAAAATATTTTTATATAATAGTTTAAATCAAAGGTAAACCCACTAGAAGCATTTTTACACACATGTATACCTCCTGTTACAAAATGATACTTAATTATAACTCAGCACTCAAGTGGTTAAAAAAGATGGTATATATATATATATTTTTTTTTTAAATCTTGATCAGATATATTTTAGCATTTCAAATGCAAAAAACCTAATGTGCTCCATATGGATTGAGCCATTGAAGTTGTACATTGTAGTATTGCAGAATGACACTAATCACAGAGTTTTCAGAAAGATTTCCGCCCAAGCACACATAACAGTATCTCAATAATAAAGACAAAATGAAAGCAAATTTAGTAACAGTTTAAAAAGTTCACAACAGTTATCATACCACACTTAAAATTATTTTGTCCAAAAGTGAATGTAAAAAAATTTATCACCATTTTGGATGGTGGCTGAGTTTTAGTTCAGCTGGTCCAATCCAGCAATAAATTGAGAAAAACGCAAGTGATCTCGAAAAAACTGCGTTTTATCTTTACATCATTTATGGGTAATCCTTACCATCTGCAGTTCCTATGCCACCAATACTACTGACGAAGTGGAGTGAGTTTTTCTTTCTTGGAAATGATCAGGCCCAATTTAGATATAAAACGTGATAGTGATTTAATGTTAAATGAAACAATTTCTTAAGATCTCTCAGTCTCAACTCTCAGGTTTCATTTCTAAATGGCAGACCTTATCACCTAAAACCACTTTACTTTGTATTATTGGTAGATCTAGGCCTAAATACTACCCGCAGTAATTTTTCGGGACGCAGATGGTAAGGATACCATTAAAATGATTAAATGTACGTTTTTAACAACAATGTTATAGTGACAAGTTGGTTAGCAGCTTTCATGAAATTTACTTTGCTTTTGTGCATACTCGGAAGTTTTGCTGAATTTTATATCATGAGACCACTTTCATACTTATTTTTCAAATTCTGCATCCAATACAAAAATCTCAATTGTTGCAAATAAAGCCCTAAAAATCAATTTTGAAGATACTAAAGATTCTACAGTATCATCACCCTTTGTCAGTATATATCTTCTGCTCATTTTGCCTGACTTCGTAAGAAAATGGTGTATTATTGTGCAATTTGAAGGTTTAACATTTTGCTTAAATTTCGAAAAAAAAAACCCCACAAATTTGGAGGATCTGACTTTTGCTCTTGTAATACTTGTACGATAATCTTTTGAGGTACCTGAAAGCTGATACGTATCCATCTTGTCTAGGCCTAGCGAATGCGACATCACAATAATAAACGTCAACTCACAGCTTTTTATTTTTCTGTGCAAAAGAGTCATAGGCGTTTATGGACACCAAGATAGATTCCCAGCAGGGCCTAGGTCGAGGACTGAGAAAAGATTGTCTACTCCCCTTTGGCCTAGGCAGGGACCTTGATCAAAGATAATATTATTATAGATCTAGCGTAGGTTTAGATAAAGATAAAAAAGTTAAGTTTTAAAAATAAACGCTTTTATTTTCCGACAATAATTTTGCCAAAAAGTATTTTTGAATTAAATCTTCGTTATAAATGACTTAGGAAAAAAAAATAATTACACGTCATAACAAAATCCCCCTCCTCCTCCTCCTCACCATCATCATCTGCGTTCTTACCCTGCAAAGAGGTTTGATGATGCTATGGTTCGCCATCAGTCTTTCCATTCGCAGGCTTCGTTCATCCTCCATGTCGTCCATGGTGTATGATTCCAATTCCTAAGCACGGCGTCGGTCTATAAGCATGTGCGTCTGTGAACATTGTTGCGCTTCTTCAGTTACTTTTCTTTGCTTTATAACCGGACATGTGGTGTTGGCTCATGGATACCCCCCCCCCCCCCCC
>BLXT01007646.1:2539834-2561598 GCA_019648995.1 Plakobranchus ocellatus | reverse complement strand
GAGAGAGAGAGAGAGAGAGAGAGAGAGAGAGAAAACAAAATTACAGAGAAACTCTGTACTGGCACTTGCTTTTTTATGTGAGAATAATCAGGTAATAATTAAAGCAATTAATCTTGAAATGGTATCTAATTCTACTTTTCCCTGACAATAGCTTTGAATACCATCCTTTTTTTTTTTTGGTTGCACAGCTACTTCTTGTTTCTATGAACCACATCGTGCTAAGGGAATTATGATTGTCCTAGCATAGACATATCTGACGATTATTTATTGCACTTAACAATTGATGACTGACGGCTAAATGGTTGGAAACTTTCAGCTTTTATTGTTTTTCAATCTTTTATCATCGTTTGAATGTTGATATACACAAATAAATATTTACTAACCTGTTGAATTGTTTTATTCCAGCTTCTTCCAAAGCTGAAGCGTAGATCAACAGACCACCTAGCTGAAGGCAGCATTTGAAAAAGGGAGCTATTCGGTTTTTTTTTTCTTGTTTTTTTTTTACAGCAAAGGTTATTCTGTTGATAAATCGGATGAAAAATTTCTCTTTGTCTCTATTCAAAAGGGGGTCAAATTTTATAGGTCATTTGTGACCCATTGGGTCTTAACTGGCACACCCAATATTGCTTGTCGAACACCCAGCCAATCACCTGGTGATCCATCAACGGAAAGTGCAAGATTTCATCACAGCATGTTAGCAGTAAAATATAAGACTATGTCTATTTTATAAACCCATTTTCTTTCTCTTTATTACTTATTGGCCTTAGGAAACTAATGGAAAAATTTTATGTTTTTCGTTTCCAAACCTCTTCCTTTTTCATTCATACTCCTAAAGCGGGCTCAATTGTGCGTCCGTCTCTTTCCAACATGAAAGGCCTGGTATGTCTACAATTAGAGTAATGTAAATAAACTAAAAATGCGACGGCTTAATAAAGTGTACAAAACCTACGAAGGCATCTAGTTTTCTAATGTTCTTTTATCTAGGCCTGAATTCTCACAAAAGCTGGAAAGTTCCGCTAAAATTAAATAGAAGATTTTGAGATAGCCCGGAATAATATTTTTTAAAGGCAGCCGCCAAAAAATTATGAAAGCCCATCTGGATCTAAATATAGTTCAAATTCATACAGAGCAACTAAATCCTTTTAATATAAGCCTTCGAGTGCTTTCAAAGTTCTAAAACGCGTTTCTTTTTTCCTCATAGAAGATGAGCACACCATACTGTCTAGAACTATTTATACCGCCCCAGATCTCTAGCTTGTCCGCCTTTCTTTTGTGTTTTGATAAGGGTCTATAAATAAATTTGGTTTATCCATTTTATCACGAACTTTTCTATTGCTCGTTCTTTGATTCTGAAGAAAGTTAAAACATTATTGAATTGAGTTGGATCTGGGTGTGTGTTTACGTTTCTTATATGTTGTTATGTTGAGCCTTTTTGGTACACAAGAAGCTATGATTACTAGAAGCAAGCAAAATAAGATTGACAATTTTGTTCAGTTGTAAAGCGAACAACAAGTAAATGCGTTCTTTTTTTATTCTCTGAGAGTTGGAGTTATAGCGGTGGGAAAGCAGATTTTGTATACAGTATGTTTCGTGGTAAAGGCAGCAAATGCTAGCGATGGCTTGTCAGGTACATAAACTGTCCATTAATGATGTTAGTTGGATGATGAGTTCGTGAAGGCAAAAATCTTTTTAATACAGACACTGTTGTTGGGGAAGGAAAAATAACTCAATTAAACCTTAAGTGCTAAAATAAATAAACAGTTGACGTAATGATACTAATAAACAAGAAATAAAATTTGCAACACACGGTAATAACAAATCATGACACTGCATGATGATATCATGCAAGTATTACAGTGAGGAACAGACGATTGAATTAGTTGGTTTTCAGGTCCATAGATTATACTCAGTTGGGAGCTACTTCTTTGGGATAATTTCAAAATTAAAGTAAAAAAAAATTTTTTTCATTGTGCGGTCTACCCAGTGCTCCAATCAAGGCAAAGAGATAACGATCGCTAGGTTGAGGTGATACGCGGAATTTTTTGTACTAGCTCTTTACTAGAGCCTATTCTAAAACTTAACGATCGTTTACATCGACCAGTTCCACAAAATTAATGCCATGAGAATGCCCTGTATGTGTTCTTTGTCACTGCAGCAATATCAGTAATAATAGCAGCAATAACAGTCACTTTAGCAGCAGCTGCAGCAGTCCCCGGAAGCCCTCCCTTGCAAAAGTTATGTATCTGTGGGTGGACTCCCTTTTTTTCTTCTTCTATGTACTACTTTAATACCACGAGAGGCCACATTTTGACTTTCAAATTGCAAAAGTTCGTCAGCTTCACTTTACTTTTCTACTTAACTATTTAATGAGACCCCCCGCCCTGCCCATTTTTGTTTTGAAAAATGTATAGCACAACTGTTTTTAAATAGTGGCACACTAGTTTTTGGGGAAATGGATGATATTAATTACGATTACATACAAAATGATGATAATGATAGATGCAATATCAATATTATCATTGTAGTTCAATAATGACGGGAGCCCGAATTCAAACGTTTCGCTTTCTCAGGAAATTAGTGTACATTTGAAAAAGAAGAGTATGTCAATTTTTATAGATGGCTAATAATTTTTTTTTTACCATATGTTGCAGGTATTCCACCTTTAAAAACTACTTCAATAATATCTAAAAAATCATTTTAAAATTATAAAAAGGCTAGAGTTGCATGTTAGCATCTTAGCAGGTGTAGAATTATCAATTTCATTTTGGACATTTTCATAATTTGAAAAATATTATCATATTCTTGGATGGTTTTTTTTTTCGAAATTTGCACAGTGGTATCCGAAAAGCAATTAATTTTTTTAAAGTGTTGTACTCAAACTCATTACCCATAGCGAAGTATTCAACAGTATTTAAATCCATGACAGATTTAATACTATTTAGATTGATGTTGTACAGAGATACAAAGAAAGCCGAAAACTAGGTAACGTTACTTCTTCTTCTTCACGTACCTTGTCTGAAACAGAGATTGACGATCATGTTCCCCCACTCAAACCTATTCTTAGTTAACCTAATAGAATTGATGCTAATGACTTAGACTTTCAATGAAAGTCATTCTCTGTTTACCTCTACTGCCTTTGCCTTCAATCTTTCCAGCGATTGCCAAGTGTTCTAAATCCTTATGTCGGCGAATACGGCCTAAAAACTGTGGTTGCCTCTGTCTTATCGTTTTAATTAGTGATCGCTCATGGTTAGCCTCTTTCAGTACCAATTCATTGGATTTTTTTCTGTCCATGATATCCTCAGCATTCTTCTGATCGACCACCTCTTTACTGCTTTCTGGGTTTTTTCTCTGTTTCCTTGGTTATTGTCCAACACTCATTACCATACAGAAGTACTGACCATACATATTATGTTTTCATTACCCTTATTTTGGCTTTCATACTTATGTTTCTGATTGCCAGTATTGGTTTCATTTTTTGGAATGTATCTTTGGCCATAGCTATTCTTTTACTCATTTCATTTGTGCATCTGCCATCTGATGTTATCAGGTAAGCTAGAGATTTGAATTTTGTAACTTGTTTGATTTGTTCGCTTTTGCTAACGAGATTGCACTTGGGGTCAGAGGATTTCTTTGAGATGAACATACATTCCGTTTTCTTTACATTCAGAAACAGGCCTATTCTTTCGCTCTCTATAAAACTACAGTATTTATACGTTATTGGAGTTGTTCTCCAGATTCTGCCATTAAAATTGTATCATCTGTATACCTGAGATTATGAAGATTCTCCCCATACATTTTTAAGCCAGAGATACCATCAAGATTCACTGAGATTATTTCACTGTATAGATTAAAACGGGCAGGAGTCTTTACACAACCCTGCTTCACTCCTCTTTTGATTTGAAAACACTATGGTCTCCTTCAATTCTTACTGTTGCAGGTTCATCCAAGTATAGATTTCTAATTATTCTCAGATCTTTCCCATCGATGCTCAATTTTTCTAGCAAACTGAACAGCTCTACATGTTTTATTTGTCAAAGGCCTTAGAATAATCAATGAAGCAAAGGTGGAGATCTTTTAGCATTTCTAAACACCTTCCCATAAGCATTGTCAAAGTGAATATTGCGTTTGTAGTACCTTTATCATGCATAAAGCCCAACTGTTTTTTTTTTTTTTTTTGTTCTTAGACTCTTGAGCATTCTATGCATCAAAACATGTGACAGAATTTTTGTAAAATGGCCCATTGAACTGATTGTTCCGTGAAGTTCACATTCGGTTGCTCCTGATGTTTTAGGCATCCTGCACAGGACTTAATGGTACCCTTTGTCTGATTTGGCGACAGATCACTTTTTAACATGAAGAAATAAATACGTTCAGAATGTAAAACTAATAACCACTTCAGTTGTTTAGTCAAAATTTAAAATAAAGAAAATCCAATAAAAATTGTTCAAAATGTGTCCACATGGTTTGAGAACGACCCCTTAAGATATTATTATATTTGTTTTGGGTTTGGTGAACCACACTATGTATATTTATAATTGCATGCACAAATTTTATGTTTAACGTATTAAAAACTTTGTGGCTCTCCATATTATAATCCACCATGTGGTGCAAATCTAGGCTTTAGATTAATGTGCTTCATAATGATTGTTTGATTATTTGTATATCCAGTCCACCATTGAGCGGTGATCTCAGTGTCTCTGTTCATTCATTTTCTCTTACAGGCTACTATCAGATGCTGAAGCAAAAATAAAACAAAGGTAAAAATCCATTAAAAATCAATCTAACAGGGTATATATGGAGAAAAAAACTTTAAAAGGAATCTGTACAAAGCCTCAGATATTTCTATAGACACCGAGTTCCTTTAAGTAATTCACTTTGCTATAGGGATTGACCTCTCGGAAAAGTCTTTACGTGTCAATTACACTGAAGTATTTACTCCTGGTGACTTGAAAGTCTAAGCATTCAATTAAAATATGCCGGGAATGTAAAGGCTGTCGCAGGTATCAAAAGGCAGAAGAGATTGTCAGATTTGCGAAAGTTTTAGCATGCATTTGAATCTCGTTAGAAAATCGCCACATTGGCTGTGATTTTTATATCTAAGGATCTGATTGTGACTGGGTTATAACAGTCCATGCTATCAAACTGTACAGTGTATTGCAGCTGCTGTCTATAGTAATAGTTTAAATGTTATAATTACCCAGCCCTGCACTCGATGGTCTCTATTGTATCCACCCCGTATCTTTTATTTCTTAAAAGACAACTGTTACCTCTTATTTACAAAAGAGATCTTTTAAAGCCAATAACTACCAATGATTCTGCATTCCCTCTGCTAAACAGCACATTTAAAAACCTTCTTAGAATAAAAAAAAATCCAGTTCCAGACTTAGAGAAATATTCATTTCTTGTATCCTACATTTATTATTGCTTTAGAGCCTTTCCTTGTGCTGCTATATAAAAAAATGTTATGCTCATTAAATATGTATTTTTGTTGGTAAAGATTGGTATCCTTGCCTTTTTTTTTTTTAAATGATGCACTGCATGTATTACGCTTATTTTATTTATATAAGATTGAGTAAGCACTAAAATCGCAGCAGGCCCGAGGCTTCAACTACTGTGATAAAAAGAAACGGTTGAGAAATAATTTAAAATTGGACAAACACCTTATAAATCCAATGTACTCTTCTTGTTAAATATTTTGAAGAAAATAATGTCACTAGGATCATTGCATATTTTATAGAAGATCCAAGAGAGAAGAAAAACTGTTGCCTACTGGCACATAGCCCGTTCTCATTTCCAAAGTTGTAAAGTTACATGTTTTTTTTTAAATTTTTTTTTACACAAAATAACATCCACTGCAAAGCTTCCTTGATCATTCATAGCAGACAACAATTTTAGTTTGCCCTCAAAACATAGAAGAGACTGACAATTTCAATATATATATATGTCTTCTCCACGTCTTTCTTCAATCATGCTCAGTTTGAAAAGACTTATCTCAGAACAAAAAAATTTCATGTTGGTTTGAAAAATGAGTCATAAATTGACGCACAGAATAATATATGCTATAGGCATAGGCCTGCTCATCTTTTTTTTATCAAGCCAAAATATCAGTTGATTATTTGGCGTGGGTATACAAGAAACAAAGCTTACAATAGTAGTAGAATTGGGCTATTTGCTTTCTTCATTTTATTATATATAAATTTCAGATGCTGAATGGAGAATAGCAAAATCGAGTGGGATGTTGAACAAAAGAGATAAACAGTGATGCTCAGGGTTATTAAAGTTTATTCATAATATTAAATTGTAAATAATTGCACTCTACACAAAGTAATTATTCCTTTACTCATGTATATTGATAAAGATTCTTTAGAGCAAGTACATAAATAATTGAGGTATACATGTATTTCTTATCGGACATACTACAATCTGAGATTATTTTACAATGTTCATACAACTCTTTAGTGGACTATCGAAATGATGACAAGTTTGTGATCCATGCCAGGATAGCTTAGCAGGGTCCAGCATGCCAATGGATGGGAAAATTTAATTAAAAAAATAGCCGCACCAGTGACCAAACTATTATCATGCCAGGTCACAGATTTATTAGGCATATCCTATATTATGGCAGCGCAGATATAAAACTACTCTGCGGGATCAATGAAGTATGGGGTACAAATTTCTCAAATCTCTCAGGTTTAATTCTAGTGCAATTTGATAAAAAACGGGAATCAGGAAGAAGGCGTTTAGTTTACTCGGTCAGTTCTTCATTTTTGGTAGAATAACCTTTTGAACTTGTGTAGATTGTTGCGAAAATGCCATCAAACATCTTTTTTCCCTCCAAATCAAGCCAGGCAGCCTGATATCAAATCTGGCACAGAATACAATCTCACTGCTGTGTCCATAGTCTGCTTAACACTAACAAATTGAAACATAAAATAAAACTGCCATTCTGATAATCTGTAAACAAGAACTAAAAAAAGGCCTAAACTTTATTGATTCAGACATACATGTAGCTCCATTTGAAGATAAGTCAAAACAATCCTTTGGGACTGGGGTTCGTTGTGGAGACTGAGTTGAAAATATAATGCTTCAACCTACTTCAAATCCAGAACAATACTAAGCAATAGAAATAGTTACAACATAATGGAAAAAAAAGGGTGTTGGTATTATATATATAAAAAATAAAAGAAAACGAGGTCAAATGAACTAGACTAAAAATTTTACATAAGGTTTTTAATTATGCACTTAATTTGCAATTGACATAAAATTGTATCAATGTAAAGTTTGTTATGTTGATTTAATTCTCATTGGTTACAAATTTCGAAACTATGAGATTTAGACTTTGTGCACTGAATCTGTGAAAATCTTTTAATTCAAGTTCTATGAGAATGGCGCAAAACTTCAAATTCAAATTATTCAAATTATTCTTTTTTATCTTTTATTTTCTTAAGAAAGTGGAAGCTGTAGTGCCTTTTGAACTAATCTTTTCCATGTTGCCTTCTCTTCCAACACCGACACATTGGTCTCAACAGAGAAATGTTGTGTTTTCTCTTTTTTGTAAAGTTCAGCCTTACTTTACATTCAAGGATGATGTGACTTACATAAGTGGGGCACCTAAGAAAAAATTAGCTTAAGGTAGTCCATACGATATTGGAGTCATTTTTTCTTTGACTTGTGAGATTGAATTAAACAATGCAAAAGAGAAGAAAAAAGTCTTGAGATATTGAAATCTCTGATTTATGACATATTCGAATCATCAGACTTCTTTTGAAGTTTCCACAGAATTGCAAATAAATTTGTGATTACTAAACATTATGCTATGGACACATGATAAGGTCAGGATCAAACTGTCATCATGTAGGCCTAGTTCAAACTGGTAAGTATTGGTGCTTTTGATAATCTGATTCTTTGTCATTATTAGGAGAAAAACTTAGAGAATTCTTGTAAGTAATCTTAAGAAATTTGGTAAATAAAGTAATATTTTCATGTTGCTGTCAATAGATTGAAATTCTATGATAAGATCATAGTATGCAGATCAACTTCAATTGGTTAAGGCTCAACTTATGTTTATCAAGCTTCGGATATTTCATAAGCATCAAACCCACACCAAAAACATCAGGTTTCAGAACAATTAAACATTTACTGTGGATGTTATATGGTAGTGACCAGAGAGAAGTTATACAAAATTATTGATGCTGTCACTTCAAGTCGATAATGAAACATAATAATTATTGATCAATGAAACTAAATAAGATACTTTCAACATAGCTATCTTGCCGAGTCACTTTATACTACTACAATTCTGAAAATTCATGAAAACTATATTTATATATAGTGGAAAAACAGATGTGGGTTAATTACAAGGTGTCTTCATCACAGTGTGCTTATAGTTGACTCAATACAGAAAAAAATGCAATTTTGATATTAATTATTCGAAAAATCACAAGCAAGACAGAAGCACATTACCAAGAGTTCTATTATTCATCAATAAAATTTTTCACATATTTGTACAAGTGCAGAGTAATGTTGATTATAAAATTATCTCTGACATGACTGCACATTCTTTATGTCTATTTGGCACAAAGAGATAAACAGCAATTTGATAAGTAATACGATGAAAATACAACATATATATATTTTTCTCTTATCTGCTGTAGTTACAAATCTGAACTAACCTTTCAAACAAAACAAAAAGAAACTTTCATAAGAACTAAAAAGAAGATGAATAATTTTTTATAAGATTTTGAAGCATTCTTTGTCCAAATGGCGTATGTCTTGCCATGAAAAAAAAAATACAGAAACCCTCAATATGTCCTTTTGACAATGACAGTTTTGAAATTCAAATACTTTGAAAATGCTTTATCATCTGATGTCATAACCCCTACCACCTATAGTTAAAAAAGAAAATATTAACTTGCTGTCTATGTGATTGTTTGATACTCAAAAATACTAGAATTTAGTGACCTGACCATACAAAATAATTATTTTGCAAACATGAGATTCTGGTACTCTTGGAAAAGCCTTTAAATTCCCTTTCGAACGGTAAAAGAATTTTTTCTCTGGCACACTTCTATACAAAGGTATGCCTGTTTTAAGTTATCAAACTAGGGGTTTTCAAAATTCTAAAGGGTTGAGAAAATTGCATTTAAAGAATAGCAATTTTCAAAGTTATAAAGTCCTTAGCAACTAGGATTTGCCTTGACTTTTAGATATAAAGCCATAATTCAAATGATATATTAATTTTAAAATGTTAAGAGATGTTAAACTTTTGATAACATAAACGGAAGAAATTTTTTTAGATCTCTCCAACCTTGGTCAGCTATTTCCTCTACATCTCAAATTAGCAGGTTGCTGACAAACGACACATTTTGTGTGGGTGGAATGTATATATTTAACCACAATGTGTTTCAGACAAAAAAAATAGTTCAGTCAATTGCATTCCAGATTAAGAGCTGCCTTTTTTTCATTTTACAATGCTTAATCTGTCAAAGTAAGGTCCTGGTTTCAGGGAATTAAAACTAAATATCTAACATAAAGTACATGAACTGTTTAAAAAAATGAGGAAAAAAATTAATATACAACTTTTTATTATACTACAAGAAATAAATAAAAATAATAAAAAGTGTATTAATATTTTTAGTAATCGTAATCATCATGATGGGCAAGTTTTTTTAATAATTTGCTTTTCTTTTTTTTTGCACTTGGCTCACTTTGGTTTCTCAAAGGTGGCAATCGCCTGGAAGTATATCGCTGCTCTGTTTCATCCTTTTCTGTGTAATAATCTTCATCACTGCCATTTTCCTCTTCTTCTTCATCTTCACCATTATGATTGATCCTGCCCTGTCTTCTGGGGCCTTTATGCCTCTCATCCAATTTTGTGGAAGTTTTAGTCCCATATTTCAACTGACTATCTCTCCTGTACTGTCTGTAACCATTATCATCACTATCTTCATCACCCTCACCACTGTGATCAAATCGTCTTTCAGTGTAATTCTTATAAGCACTATCATTAGGGGGTAATTGCTTTTTCTTTCCTAAGAGATATTCATTGTCCTCCAGGCGTTGCTTTGAGAAATTTTCATTGCCAAGTCCTGATGTACGACTTTGACGCCTTAATGAATTTTGAGTCGGAATATTTCTTGTCTGAAGGTAATTATAAGAGCCACCATTTATTTGCTCATAATTTGTCAATGGTGATATTTGAGGATTCTCACTTGGTCCAGTTGTGTCGTAGCCTAAGGAATAGTTACTGTTTGATGTCATCTGAAGTTGGGATCCCTTTTTCTTAAGTTTCTTGTCAGTATTACTGTGAAGGAAACAACACAAGAGAGAGAATCACATGTGAGCCATTCATCATGGTGATCAAGTTTTTGAAGGAAAATGGAAGGCTAAACAATTCCTTCCATAATGCTAGTGTACAGACAATTAACTTTTTTTGACTGAATATTACAATGAAAAACTCAAGCTTTCAAATTCAAGTAAAGATTTGACTAAATGTGGGCAAAGTTTACAGTTCAAAAGGACTTGACTTGGCACTATGGAATAAAATAGTTTGAAAAGCCACACAAATAACAAAGTGAAAATTTGTACATGTTAAAAAATACCCTTTCAAGTTAAAGATACCACAATGTCAAAGTGAACTCAAACACAGCAACAGCATTCTTTAACACAGTTTCACTCATATGGGGTTGTTGAAATATAATCTTACACCTTTTTTTTTTTTACTTTTGAACCCCCCCCCTCTACTTTCTTTTGTTTGCCTGCCTGTTTGGTTAAGCCTCTGATCACGAGAATTTACCTCCCATACAAGGCTTTGGCGTACATACAGGCCAACTGTGCATTCTTTTGAGTTGCATGTTTGACAGCAGTTGTGAAAAGTTGAAAGTTTGATGGAGTGCAGAATACATACAATTACTATAAAACCACTCTTATGATTTGATTTTTTTCTTTTAAATACTTATCCTGAGTCAGTGGTTGTGAAAGAGATACCCTGCAACTGGCTTTCTTTAGGATTTGAACGATGCATTCTTTATTGAGATTCTCACAAGGATTAGCAGACATTCTAAGACATACTAGTCATTGTTTTTAACAACTGTAAATAAATCATAACATGAGAATAGATTTTGTTGAATCTTAAGGGCCTGGAGCTCTCAGTGATAAATGTGTATGCAAATTTTTAAATATCAGGCGCATGAAAACTTTTGAATAGATTTCCAAAGCAATGAGTTATTGTTGCAGTCTTAACTATATTTTAAGATTACTATTTGTGACAAGGTGTACATTCAATATTCGATTATCTTACATGGATTAAAAGAGAGCGATAAAGGGATTACTGTAGTTGAACTTATTTCTTCTATTGGTGTGATGGTGAAACTGCTTTTGTAGATCTCATGTGACAATAATAATATGCCATTTATATCATGCAAATCCATATTATAATCAATGTTTTATGCACTTTACATACATATTCGTGAAAAACATGTATATGCACATACATGCACATATGCAACTCTACATTTATACAGAGTAAATCAGAAAAACTGGATAAGACTATAAAACACCTCGTACTGATAGGGTTAAAATAACTTTATTTTCCTTTCAAAGGCAACCCCTTCATTTATTTAGGTTGCATCAAATTATACAAAGAAGATTATTACAGGCATATAAAAAACAAGCTGGATGCTATACGCTACCTAGGTAACTTATTTATATGTAAATGATCAAGTTTTTAGGTATAACAAACCTGCCCTTGGGTGGAAACATTGTCATTACTGAACCTCTCCTATGTAAAGGAGTTGGGTTTGAGTACTGATCTGTATAAATGCGATTTGCAAGAGTGCTTTGGCGGCGTTCCATTCTGAAATTAAAAGGAAAAATTTGTTCAGTTTGAAACTGCATAATATGAGGTTTTAGCACTATGTGAAACACTTTCTTTGCCAATATTGGTACTTGCCTTGAATGCCCAAAGAAAAAAAAAGTCTTTAAAAAGTTATGCACTTGACAAAGCTAATTTTCACAGATGTTATTTTCACTTTTTCTTTTTAAGAACATGTCTTGTTGAATGACTATCTTGAAGGGTTTTAAGTTAGATTACTCACAAGCTGTTCAGAAATAGAAATTAAAAGTATTGGGATTGTGCTCTGTTCAAAATAATAATAATAATTAAAAAAAAAAACAGAAGTAGTTTTATTGCCTTAAGAAAAAAAAATGTTGATTTCCTTTTAGCGCAGTGGATGAATGTAGGCCTATATACCCTAAAATGATTCACACACGTGCTGTTTCCTCCTAGTTTGTATCTTACCCTTTATTCAGAACTCCTCCTCAGACAGAAGTTTGAGTTTCCAAACGTCTTTCATTGCCTTAGGAATGGTCCACAGACAAAGTGTAAACCAGTATTATCTCTGATTCATTTACTAACTTTGTCAAAGCTTTTCCGAAATAGGGATTGTTTACCTGTATAATACATTTTGAACTTTTGATCAGCAGCATTTCATTTGTTGGTACCAGACCTGTATTGATTTTTATTGCAATGGTCAAAATCTTCCTAATGCCATTAAAAAGTGCTCTCCTGTTGTGAAAATTATTATCCCTAAAGAAATGGAATAGAATCCTGTCAGTTTTCTCGCTGATTTTATTATCAGATATGTTTAAGTTACTGCAAATGCATTATAAATGTCTGTGTTTGAACTTAAAAATGATGGACCTATTTCAGTGCATTTGATTTAACTGGGTCAGGAAAAAAAAAGAATCTCATTTCTCAACTCCTCAGACTGCAAAATGATACTACGATTATGAAGCTTCTGAAAGCTATTATTAAATAGCTCCCAGTAAAGAAATATTTATTTGGACAGTACTGACAACTTTATGGACAAATCCATTTTTACTTTTGATATCTACATTAAAAACTAAACAATAACATAAAAAATTAAGGCTATTCAAGTTATGAATAGTCTACCACAAAAAAGAAAAACAACGTATTGTTTAAATGTTCTCCCATTCAAGTTGTGTCAAAATGAGTTTCAAATATATTAAGACAAGCTGTTGCCAAATTTTTAGAAATAAAAAAAAAATATTGATATAGCTTTTATGAAATGGGGTTTGTTGCATATTAAAAGAAAAAAAATTAATATGCCTAATTTCCTCCAGCTGCATCTTGATGTAAAGACTAAAAAAGACAATTAAAGAGGGAAACATGAAACACATCCATCCAATAATAACAGAAATCAAACCAAAACAAACAAGAAAACTTTATTATTGTGGCTAAATAAAATAAAACAGAATCACAACACACATGCTTTCTAAAATGGACAATGGTAATTATAAAAGTCTTGTAACAAGAAAGGGCCCTAAAACATTCTTACTTGTGGTCGCTGGGATTCTTGGTCTTGTCTTCCCATCTAGTTAAAGGGGTTTCATCTGGATAGATCCTGCTCAGTATTTCCAATATAGATTCTTCTGTTTTACCAGGGAAGAGCATGTGAAGAACATCTACCAGCTCATTTCGTGAAAGCTGTCCAATCTTTACCAATCCAGCCAAGAATTTCATTTCCTGTAGGAGCAAATGGCATTGATAATCCAGAGGTTTATGTGTGCTTAAACAAAAGAAATTGAAATGAAGGTCACTTAACTTTCTCAGGTGAGTCAAAGTGTATGCTATGAATGCTAATAGAAATCTGACCTCTAATCCTCATAAAAATTTTCTTGATTTTCTATGGTACGGAAGGACTTGAGAGTGTATTTTTTATGATTTGATATGAGTGTTTTTAACTTTTACGAATGAATTCCCTGTGGCCATACTGGTGGAAAATAATATAAAAAAAAAATTTCCCACTTATAATTGTAATGGTAAATGGTTTTCATCCTGAACTTCAATCAGCTAATTAAGTGATTTTCAAAATCTATCTCCTCCTACAGCTAAAGTTCAAGTCATTTGAAACTTTACTGAAATCAAAAAAAGGCTTTAAAAAAATCTAAATAATATATACACACATTAGCTCTTTTTAATAAATCAAGTAAAAGAAAGTAATATTTTATATAACTTAAAAAAAAAAATTTGTTGCAATATGTATATTTGACATCCAATAGTACCTGATCTTGAAAAATTTGCTGCTTTTGTATCTCAAAATTATTCTTTGTGTTTGCTAGAGATTGGCTTATCTCTTTTTCCATTTTATTCCTGAAAAAAAAGGATTGGAAAAGGAAAAAAAATTATTTTCAGTTTATGACAATTGAAGTTGTTATCTCCTATTATAAAGCTGTGGCCCAATTTCCTTCCCTTCAAGGTTTCAAAGATACATCAACAACTGATACGTGAAATGTTTACAAGAATCTTAGAGTAGAGAATATATTTTTATTTTAGATGCATTCTTTTACAGTTCAATTTCCTAGATATAAAGGTCTTTTGATAAAATCCTCTTTATTCTTAATTTGAGACCAGTTGCTCTTTTCTGAAATATTTCTCTTTTTTAGTGCAAAGGTAGAATATGGAGAGGTCTAGCTTTTTCAAGGAAAACAGCCTGTCTCCTCATTAGCCTTGTTTAGTCTCTTAAACATGAAAACATGAATTTAGTAATCTTGCTTTGTGAATCCTTTAACTCAATCAGTAAAAAAAAAAATGCAAGGCAGTAACAACAGCTCACCCACACATAAATGCATCTTTTCTTTTTTTAAAATTTTACAATTACTATTAATCACACAACATATGTATCAAGCAAGGAATCTCAAATATGGTGTTCTGAAGCTAGTAAAACACCTAATTGCATTGAAAAAAAAGATCTCACCTTGTTAAGACAACTTGATGAAAAAAAAAATTTAGGGGGATCTTTTTAACGTGGTAGGAGCAGTTGAATTTATAAGGGCCAAATTTATTTGTTTTAATCACATTTGACGGCCAAGTAGTTTTAATATTGAAACAACTTTGCAATTTTAGTTTTGGCAGAAACACTTTTGTAACAGCAGCAACAGTAGTACTAATGTCTTTTTCTCCAAATTTATGTATTAGAAATTTAGAATGGTGAAAAGGATAAAATTAAGATTAATTTGAATGTCACAGTAACATTGCTCAATTGTACTATCTTCTTTTCAATACAACTTGCAGTGTTAAACACTGTTTATTATACAGAAAAGTTTAAAAACATACTTGTACTCATGCACATTCCAATAACCTGTTTACTTCTGTTGTGTAGAAAAAAAAAATTTTTAAAGAAAGGTTGTAGCAATCTTTGCTATACACAGAACTCAAAGGCAAATAATGTATTCTAGCTTTAGTTGTAAAACAAGACCTGAACTGCTCCATCTGCACCATTTGCTTGTTAAGCAAAATAGCACGACGAATGTTGGCATTGGTTTTGTTGCCAGCACTGTTCATCAACATCCTCATCTCATTCTCTTGCTGTTGCATCATGATCTTTTCCCTCTGTGACAGTCTTTCTTGGAGCTTTTGATGGAGCATCTGGATAAGGGTGTTTGAAAAAAGGTATCTTTTTGACGGAAATTATACAATACCTTTGGCAACACATCGTATCGTATTTTCCTGTACAAAATAACTACAAAAGTATCTTTCCATCTACTCCATGATGTTTTGTGCCAGAGACTGCAAATTAAATAGGATTTTACAGTCCTCAGAGTATATAAAAATGTGCTGTTATACCCTCACTCACCATTGTGCTGTAGGCTAACACAAAGAACGTTCTTCAGTGAAGACATCAATATGAATTATGGAGAAAAAGGGAAAAGGTGGATGGGGAAAGAGATCAATTTTTTTTTTCGCTGTAAGAGAGGATTGGTATGTACAAAAAAGTTGAGCTCATTGAGGTTTGGTGGCATAAATCGTTGTGAAAGTGAAATTTGAGCAATTTCTCAGGTAAAGGACTTTTTATTGAGGGAATGAGTTGAAAAGTAAAATAGAGACCTCATGTCTGTCCTAAGACCTCTTCGATTTGCACTAGGTACGAATTTGGGTTTGTCCACAAGACAGAAGGAAGAGTACCTCTGGACTTCTTTCATTCCTTGAAACCCCAAACGAGCTTCTGTATCCCTTAACCTTGTGAGATGCTACTTACTTAGTTTTGGATAGTCTGACAGCTTTAGAATGTGTAGGCACGGAAAATTATTTTGTAAATTCCAAATGCAGTAACTTTTGGGCTTGCTGAAAGGTGCGACACTATTTTGTCTTACACCTAGGAATAGTTTGTAAAGCTTCAGAAAAAAATATTGCTACTAGCAGCATGTTTTCTACTGAAATTGATGCAAGAGTGGCTTGCAGCAACTTTGTGAGCCAGTGCGTAAATCTGACTTTATTGGTGGCCTGGAGCAGCTGTTTAAAGTAAGGATTTGTAAGGCATTATGTAATTAAAATAAAAAAATCATGCAAAATGACTTGACTTTGCTTGATTTATGAATGAGAAGATTAATGATCAGTATTTACTAAGAAATTCATATAAAAAAGTACATGTAACTTTACCCCTGTAGCCCTTTTGAGTTTATGCCGCTAATCAAATTTATGACTCATCAGGTTATTCATAAGCAAGTCTAAACTCCCAAATTATGCCCATTATTTATAATGTTGAAACCTACCAAATCAACTGTCAATTGGTTTGGAGCATCATATACAGTTTAAATTTAGAAACTGTCAATCAGAACAGCAGAAGGTGAAAATTATTAAAATAAACTACATACAGATTTTTTAAATATGCAGTTTTTCACATACAAATAATTTTGACATTTTTTTATGTAGGGTGGGTGAAACCTGACCCAAAACTACTGGCTGTCATATGCTCACTTCCATAATACAAAAATTGAAAAAGTTGATTCAATTAGCTTTTGATGGTGGTTCATCTAAAACTTGGTTTGATTAAGAACTTTTATTTCTTCTTTTAAGACAGGGACTATTATGTGACATTTTACATCATAAAAGCCAAAATACTTTTCATGTCTTTTCTCTTCAGAATCAATGTCATGAAACAAAAAACATTTAGTATGTTGCGTACTTACTTTTTCTTGCTTAATTCTTTGCCCATCCAATTTGTGGCTCAAGTGCTCTTGCTCCTGCAAGAGTCATGACAAAGCATCACTACAGTATTTGAAAAAAAAACCCATAGATTTTTAACATTTTTTTTCCCAAAGACAATTTACGCAGTATTTTGAGAACTAGTTTTGTTTCTAAATTTTGCTTTACAAATTCTATACTACCCAGACAAATCGGCAAACTTTTACCAAAATTAGATGTCTTACATCTTAAAAGTCCATCCCATGATTATAAAAATTAATCAGAACTGCAAACCTCATTTGAGCATTTTGGTAAAAAAAATAATAATAACTCTTAATCCAAACATGATTCAATAATTTTACTTGCTGCAAAATCTGAGATGTATCACTTAAATCCAAAGTTAAAATATAATGCTAATAATCTGTCAAGTAGAAAAATTAAAAAAAAACAAAGTTAAAGAAAGAAAAAAGTGAGCAAGAATAAGAATAAATCAGAAAACTAAATCAGATCATGGCCTACACTTAGCTGACATTTGATAAGATAATGAAGTGACTTTTGATTTCAATCAGTGCTGCAAGTGACCTTATAGCCCTCCCTGTGCTTATGTATGGTCATCCATATTGCAACAACTATAAATATTCAAGCATTTCTGTTTCCTTAGAAAAGTAAGACAATTTCTACTTTTACCTGCTCACAATATCGCCATGCAGTCCATGCTTTTAATTTAATTGAACCTGTGCCTCACATAAAATAATTTTTAAGAAAATACCTTTTTCTGACTCATTAACATTTTGTTTTTACCTCTTTATGTATGGAAAGGATCTTTTCACATTCGGGAGTAGATAAGATCCCTCTGGCATTTAAGTCATCCATCAGATTTGCCTTCAGACTGTTGATTGCCTTTTGTTGTTCTTCAATACGAGCCATCTGCAAAAAGACAGCATTCATAAAATTAGTATAAACATAAATATGTATGTATGTCAATGATTTGAGATGTTAAAAATTCCACTTTGAACTGGTCTCAAGACACCTTATGTATTCTTGCTTGAGTTTTCAAATTAATAGACTATTAAGAATTTTCCCCGTGGAAAAAAAAATTAATGATTAATGACACGATTTCATTCCAGAGTAAATGTACTTTTCAGCTCATTATTAGAAGTATACAAATGAAAGAGCAAGGTAATGGAGTTTTAGAGAAGAAAAGACATGTATATTTATCTACTAGATTCAAATTTTTTGCATGCAACATGCTTTTGATATTTTTTTTCTCCAAAATTTCAAATGATTTGCTAAAATAAGGGCAGTGAGACAAAATTGATTATAATATTAGCTGACTACAGAATTAGGAAGCCATCAACTAGAAGCGTGAAAACTGATAAATTGTCTTCTAATTTTTAGTCAAAATGATGCATCATCTCATATGAATAAATATTATATTGTTGAAGCACACTTCCTAAACTAGCAGGTCTCCTCTTTTAACACATTTTTTTTGTGACACCACACTTTCTTCCAAATCCTAAAATATTCACAATGTTTTACATTTCAATATTTTTTTCTATTTACAATTATTTGGAATTTCTTTTTGCTTCTCTTCATGGCTAGAATCTTTGTTTTCTTTACATTCAACAAAAGATCTGTCTTTTCACAATGTTCTTTCCTTGCCAGAATCAAGGTTTCAAGATCGTCATGGGTTTTTGACAACACAGCTATTTCCTCTGCATAATATAGCAGATCTGTATATTTTCTTTATATTAAAAATGGGGTGCGTTATAAAGATGTTCTCTAGGGTCCAGCATAGTGTCTTTATAATTTCTTCATTGTAAATTTCAAAGAAGTGATGTATTTTGGGTGGAAATGTATTTCTGTAATTGTTTGACATAACCTTTTTCATGCTGTAAACTGTTAATCACCTTAAATTAGGACATGAAGCATAATGATATGCTGGTCAAGATGCTTTTTATAATGTTTGCAAGTTCAAATTGTAATCCATTGTACCTCGATTCATTGTGAAGCCTGCTCATATCTGGCTGATTTCTTATTATAGCTTTGCGTTAATTGTTTACACGATAATCTTAAAATGAACCAAGCGTGCATGGTTTTTATTTAGACTTTCTATAGCTTGGGCAAAACTGAAAGTCTTTTTTGGGGAGCACCACTTTCTAGTCATATTCCACTTCTCTAAATTGTTTTGGATTAGTGAGTGGTTTGGTTTTTTCCTTCGTTTCCTGCAGCTTTAAATATTTTTAAAATGATATTGATTCCCCCAAGACTCTTAAAATTTTTTTAGTACAATTGATAACCCATTTGCTTTTGAAGGATGTAGATCTACATCACCCATTTCATGTTTGGAGTTTTCTATTTCTGGCTTTTTATCTAGTTCCCTATATTGATCAAAATGCCTGTCTGCTGTACGGTTGAAAATTTTAGAAAATATCCACCTATGTTCTTCTTTGCCTACTCCAAATTTTGGTCTGAAACGTTTTTTCATGGAGCTTATACATGAAACATTTCTCTGTGTTCATCCTTCATCATGTGTCCTTCGATTGTCTGCAGTTTATCTTGAATAAACTTCTTTTTGCCTTTTCAAATTTCTCCTGAAAATGACAAAGATTTTTTTTTTATTCACTACTTATATCACCATATTTCAAAACTATATAATGGATATCCACGCTTCTCTCCTGCATCTATCAGTGCACTGATTATCCATTTTTTCACTCTACAGTATTCCTCCACTTTAATTTTTCTGATCTATCACACGTTTGTTTATTTTTAGTCATATTCACGAGGTGATTATTAAAAGTTTGGGATTATTGCTGCTCTCTGATTCTAGACGTCTGTCCTTTATTTGTCCCAGCCAATTTCCACCAATTTTGATTAAGAATATATGGTATTCTATTTAGTTGGGAGTCAGGTGACAACTGTGTAGGCCGCTTTTTGCAATGTTGAACTTTGTGATAATCATTTAGATGGACAAGAAAAAGTTAAATAAGGCCATTCCCTCCTGGGTGAATTCCTAGCCCCAAGTTTCCTACTGCATCTTTTGAATGTAGGTTCTGCATTTTTTTCCCAACTTTGGTGTTAAAATGCTTTCTATTGCACAGAAAAACTCCATTTCCCACAACATTATGTGATCTTATCATTTACAGCGCACATCTGTTATTGTTTCTCCTGATAAAAAAAAATTATTCACTCCATGTAGCCAGTTTAGCACCGACTTCACAATATATGATATGGGCTCTGGCCACTGAAAATTGCCAAATATCAAAGGCAAAAATTCCAAAACATAATCAGCTGTTCCCTGATGCTGAAATTTTTTTTCACACATGTAAAATGATAAGAAAGCTGAGGTCAGTTCCTAGGCCAGGGTGTTTTTCTTCATGCCTGTTGATAGCTGATGAAAATAACTTTTGATTGATTTTTAACTAGATCTGAACCTAAAATATGTTAGAAACTGAAGCCAAATGCGGGGAAGAAAATTTTTGTTGTAACCCTAAAATAAAGGAATTCTTAAATTGTAGAGTTCCTTGCATCTTAGCTAATTAAACCAATACAAACACACATAAACATATTCACACTTACATAATAAATAATAAGTAACTATAAATATATATATATATATATATATATATATTGTATATTTGTTTTCTTTATCTGCACACATATAAAAAGTGGTAATTGAAAGAATAACTCACATGTTACGAGCGCATGTAATTAAGCAGAAACACAAAAACCCTTAGTGTTGCCAAAAAAAAAGAACCAAAAACAAAAACAAGAAAAAAAAAAAAAGAAAACTTGGCTTTCTTGAACTTATTCAACTATCAATGGCAATATGAAAAAAAGCATTGCTTGTTACCTCTCTTGCTTTGTCCATTTGCAAAGATGCAATAAGAGCACCAAGTCTCTCTTCTTTATCTTTTAGGATTAATGCTCTTTCCTTGGCCATTTCAACACGGACCTGGAAAAAAACCACATTAAACGCATAACAAATTCATCTATGGCTATTGATTCATCTATGGCTTTTGTATATATACAAAACAGGATGCATATTTTGAGAGGGGGTTTGATTATGTTTTTGTAGGCTATAATAATAATAATAATAATAATAATAATAATAATAATAATAATAATAATAATAATAATAATAATAATAATAATAATAACAACAACAATAATAGTAATAATAAGAATAAAAATAATGATGATTATGAATATTAATCTTTATTTTAAAGGAATGTATGCTTAAACATTAAAATATTCAGGTGTCTTTATATTTTTCATTAAAATTACAACAATTATACACAAAACAAAAACTTAATATACATGTAATTCTACTTGTGTAAAAAACTGTTATAAAATATAGATTGTTACAAATTTTACAGTCAATTACACTTTTATTTTTGGATAATGAAAAGACAAAGGAGAGAGAGAGAGAGAGAGAGAGAGAGAGAGAGAGAGAGGAGCATAAGAAAAAGTTTTTATTTATTTTTTATGTTAGCTCTTTATGGAATTAACTTCACATGTTGTTGCTTCTTTCGAAAAATGATTCTGAATTTGCACCCACATCAAAAGTTTTTCTAATGTTTTAAAGATTACCATGTTTCTTTAATTTCGACTTTTGATTTCCCACAGACATTCTGGAGACCAATAGATTTCAATGAACCCTAGCACCTATCTTTTGATTAGTACGACATGGTTCAAAAGTGATAAAACTGTAATCAATATTTAAAAATCCAGTTGTAGGGAGCTCAGTTCTCAGATCAAATGGTAATTTAAAAAA
>BLXT01007646.1:2528693-2539821 GCA_019648995.1 Plakobranchus ocellatus | reverse complement strand
AACAATCTGGAAAATTCTTCAAATTTATGTATAGTGTTGAAAATTGTCGCCTCTTTTTTTGTCACGCAAACTAGATAGAATCGAGGCCAAGCACGATCCAGCAGGAGCCTAGATCAACGATGACGGCCAGACTCTAGCAAAGATTACAAGATTTAAAAAAACGCGCTAACTTTCAAAGCCTATGCCTGCTTCACACTTCCTGTTTGTCAGTTATGTGCTACAGCTCTAGTGTAGTGAAAGTTTGGAGCGTTATTTAATTTTTTTTTAATACTGACTTCTACTACTTTTTATATAAATATTTGGTATCAAACCGCACTAGAATTAATGCTTAAATTTTTAAACCTTGATTTTTTTGCCTGACTGAGCATTCTTGCATTCGTGCTAGAAAATACCAGGACATGCAAAGATTGCAAGCAAAATTGCTGTGTGGATGGCCTATTTAAGATGCAAAAAAGTATCTCCCTACACACAGCCAAAAGCCCAATAATATCACCACTTACTTAGTTTATAAGACTGGCAGGCTTTGGGCCTAGATGCCAAGGAATTTTTTTTAAGGTGCACCTCAATATTCAAAAAGTGTACAAAATCTCAATTATGATCCATTTCATAAGCCTAATAAATAAAAAAAGCCATTTAATCTAGATTGTGGTGGTATATAAACTCTTTGCAAAGATGGGTTATTGATATGAAAAAAAAAAACAAAAACAAAGTGACATTTCATTTTGCAGTCAAAGTGAGCACACTAAGGCCTCATTTTTTCTGGCATGATTCCAATATACATTTTATCATATGCTTTCAAAAATTGTCACACATTCCTCTAAAGTTTCTGAGAGTGCAGTATTTGTATACTTTTTAACTTCTACATCTTTCAAGGGTTGAAATGGACGGATGAAACCACTCAAACTTGACATTTTCTTTTTCGAATGTCTATGAAAAAACATTTTATTTTTTGGGTTACCTACTCAACAATTTGATTTTCCTTTAGGCTTACAAATAATAATCCTTGGCAGCAATCTTGCAAAGGTCTATGGTCTAAATCTAATTTGAAACTCAGTGAAGACTAACTCATAAACTGGTGCTGGACGAGTGTTTGACAGTTAGTAAGATTCATGGTACTGGACGCCGCCAGCGTCCAAATGGGTTTGTTCAGTTTCTGTTAAATTGTTTTGAATTTTACTATTTTTAGACTGACCAAATTATCCTGAAACTACTTTATTTGCCCTGGGAATAGTTCCTTTACGTTTTGAACTACACATCCTATCTGATTTCTTTGTGTGAGGAAAAGAACTTAACGGTTTAAGAGTTAAAGAATGTCTAAAATAGAATCTGTACATAGAAGCCCAGTTGCAGGCCTATCAAAACATATCTGAATAATGGCTAGCTTGACAAATATACTTTTCCACAAAGAGTACATTCTATTTTTATTATCCCTGCCTTTCCACTGTTTGCTGAAAACCAAAATTTACCAATGAAACATAGAATCTAGATCTAGCTCTAGAGCTGACATGTGAGGTATAACAGTTTAAGAATCTCTCATTTTAAATCCTTCAGTTGCCTCATCATGTAGATTTATTTTTGAAAGACTAATTGTTTGTGTGGAATGAATTCACTATCTCTGTTTTTTTTTTTTATACTCAGTTTTCTTATCATATTCGACATTAAATTTAGCAATGCCGACTTTTCTTGGAACTGCACAAGGGATATCACTTCTATAGACAATTTTTGCATGAACTTTATGTACTCATTGGCCTGCTGAACGAAAAACGATCACAAACTATCGGTCAGCCTGACCTCCTCCTTACACCTTTTCCCTCATCACACACACATTCCTCTAAAGTTACATACAAATGTCTAAAATGCATGTCAATAATCGGGGGTAGAACTCTAACAGCCCTTAATTGTGGATTGTGACCACATGCTTATGCTGCCATTGGTTATATTATAGATCTACTATGTCACCCCTTCTCATATGCAACAATTACATGGTATATTCTCATGTTCGGCATCATGGAAAGGAAAGCCAACATAGAATAAAAAACAACTAGAAAGGCCCCTTGGAAGCAGATTGATGGTTTCTGCATCCCTACCATCAGATTATTGTGAGCATAAAAAAGGCCACACTCTAAATCTGAGGCGCAATCACTCTTTTCAAGTTACAACCACAGGAACAAGTGGCACTGTGACATATCAATACCTATAATGCAATTTATGGGCTTCACCAGGGAAATGGAAAGTTGGCAGATCTGATGGCATATTTGATCCCTATTTTTGTAAATGGTTTTCTCCACACAATAGATATAAAGCTTTGCTAAAAGCATCACATTCAAACCTGAAATTGAATTTACATCCACTTAATTTGTCTTACAAACTTAAAAAGACCTGACAAAAATACAAAGTATATATTTATATGCTCAATTTCATTCAGAATATAAAATGCCAAAAAAAAAAATGAATTGAAGTACATTTACCTCCTCAAGTTGAGCCTCCATATCAAAATCAACAGCTTGCATTGCAGTTATTCTCTGCTCTGCATGTTTTTTTAGAAGAAGAATTTCCTTTTTGTAGGTGTGTTCATCATCTTCTTCTCCATTGTTTTCTGCATATTTCCTTTGTTTCTGATATAAAGGAATGAAAGTTTCAAAGTGTTTTAAAAACTAAATTTCATGAATTTTTCAAAAATGCATTCATCATCAAATTTGGGGTTTTGAATACACCTTGTCACTTTAACACATAATTCATTAATAAAAACCAGCTCAAGTGTAATAAGATATGATGGTTGATTGATTGATTGGTTGCTGGTTTTAAAAATGCTGTGAACTGATTTAGGCCTATTATGACTGCTAACTGATAAGGCAGAAAACAAACATAAGCCTTGAGCATCTTCTTGAAAAATCAGCTTTTGGCCATTTTTTATATTTAATTTACAGTGATGAACCATACATAAAGTTTTAGTCTTAAGTCTGGGAAATACATAAATGCAAAGCTGAATATCAAATCCTATAGTGAATCCACCCTGAGATCTGCAGGGACCCTTCTGTCACAGATTTGAGCCCAGCCACCACCGCTTTAATCTGACAAAGGGCCTGAGAGCCTGAGATCACCTTGTTGTTGACTGGCTATATACGAAAACCAACAACCTATTAAATCCTATGTATACAAATAATTTTGTGGTTTTACTTTTAAGGAAAGCTTTTGGCTTTTCAGATATTTTTTAACATCCTGTTTACGCAGTAAAAAAATAGGCTTTGCACATCTATTGATTGACCTAAAAAAAGAAGACTTTATGGAAATGTATACTTGGCACTCATCGCCTCACAATAAAAATTAAAAAAAATAATGTAGCCTATTACTTACCATACATTTTAATCCCTAAACAGTTACTTACAAGGAGCTCAGCATTTTGCTTCTGTTGGAGATCTTCTCTTTGCCGAGCTCTTCTCTGAGAAATTTTCTCCTCAAGCATTTGTTTTTGACGGAGCTTATTCAAGGTAAGGCTGAACAAAAGATTAAGGATAAAAGCTGCTAAGTCTCAGAAACTAAAAATAAAGCTTTAAATTGAAATTGATTAAGAAAATGAACAAATATGACTTAAGTTAAGTTTGTGAAGCTCTATAAAATCCTAATCAACTTGCCTGTCATTTGCTATATCTCATTATGTCATAATATCAAACAATAAACAATAAATAAGGTAGTGAGTCTACCTTACCTAATAATATCATGAGAAACTAAAACAAATATATCAAATAAAATATTCAAGAATATCATAGTAAAACAAAACACATCAAATTCTTTCAGAATTTTTTAAAAACAATCTCTTTCCCAAACAATTTTTATGGAGGTGAAGTTCAAATTTGAGCTTAAGCAAACTTTTAATTTCTTTTGCCAAAGCTCTAATGCTGAGTATACATACCTGTTTTCAAACATGACCATCTGCTTTTCATGCTCCCTGAGAATTCTATCCCGCTCTTGCTCTGACAGAGCCACTTGACTGCTCAATAGCTTGCTAGTATCATAAAAAAAAATTTACCTTAAGTGGCAAGAATATTAAACCTTTTGCAAAGATGATAGAAAATAATCTGAGAATTCAAATTGCATCACATCGTACTACTTCAGCAGGCATACTTTAAAATATTAAGAATTTGCAGATGGAATGCATTTACAGAGGGAAATAAATCATTAAATGGATGCATGTCTCCACATTATTCTCTTAGGATCAATCCTTATCAGATGTATGTTAAAAAATTCAAGTTTTGATTTTCTTTTTCAAGAAATTTTAATGTTTAACCTAAGTTTAAATATTTATATCTTCATACAAAATCAACATTAATCAAAATTGCTTCAACCAAATTTCTTTAACTTGGGGTGAAATTTACTTACTAAATTTTCTTTTCTTCACATTCTGTAAACTACTTCATCGTACTTAATTCAATGTTATATTGAGTTGAGCCTTTGCTTGTTTTATTTTTCGAGTTAATTAAGCTAAAAATAATTTGTGATCAGCTGAATTTGCAATCATAATATCAGAGGGCATGATTCAGGTATTTCTGAGATAGCATGACCATGAATATGGTTTTGATTTGGGGCATTGCTACGTTTGCTTTTTTTTTCTTTCAACAAGTATTGAGGTATGACTAAACCCCCAAGGAGAGCAGATTAAATTTGTTGGCATAAATTGGGGATTTGACCATTAACATCTTGTATGGTAGCCACCACTTGCATAGTACGAAGATACAGCTTTGACAGTTTTTTAAAAAAATGCATTTTTTCCCCAAACTCTTGAGTTTGAAAAGGTTATGATCTTTTTAAAATTGAAACTTGGATGTGGCAAATAGTTTATTTATTTTTCAAACAATAAAAAAAAAAACGGTAACCAAATTTCTGTGGATAGTTAAACACAAAAAAATTGTTTATATTACTTCATTTGTTAAAGAAAAAAAAATTAAGCAAGATAAGCATAAAACATTTTGTGCTCCAAAGGCATCTTGTGAATTATAAGAAATGATCATGACTATCAGTATTAGATATATCTTGGACTGTAAAGGCTTCTTAAGAGAAGATTGCATTGACAGTATAAAGATTAAACAATAGGTTAAGCATTTATATATATTCAACTGTTTAAAATTCACCTAACAAAGCATCTGGGAGAAAAACCAATAAAGGATAATTAATACCCCTCCCATCTCTCAAGTTCATGAATAATGACTAAAGATGTTTTAAAGATTGCGTAGGATCAGAAAAAGTAGTTACTTGTAGGTTTTCACTTCATGGACAAAGTGAAGAGTAGATTTAAAAATAGACATCTCTCTTAGCAGGGAATTTACAAAATAATAATGTTTAATGTGCAGAAGGGGTTATAATTTTTTTTTGTCTTTGCTGACCAATTCATAGGTGAGAGACCTCTGAATTCTACTGTTGCTAACTGATATCTGTTGTTGGTCTGTCTTACAAGAAGAGCTTATTTCATAAAAGCAGAAGCTTTATTAACAAATAATATGTGCTGATGTTTCATAAGAGATAGACAAGGTGCTATATACATAAATCTATCATTTAAAAAAAAACAAAAAAACTGAAGCAGAAATTAAAACAAGCAATTGAGTTAAACAAGAATTATTTTCAGAAATGAATGCATGAAACAAAAAGAATAAATTAGATTTACCCATATTATCTTATTTTTTATAGTTAGTCATTTTTTTTTCTGATAAAGCCTTATGGCGAAACGTTTTTACTTATACTCTACGTTGTTTCATTTGTTTTGATAAGTTTGAGTTGGTGGTTGTTTTCTTTTACCATATTATCTTACTAATTTGCAAGTACAGTTTTGCGATTTTTAAAAAACTCACTATGTAGATTATTACTTACTCAACAACCTCACCCTCATGTTCTCGAAGACCCTGCTGCTCTTTTTTTTCTATAATTCTCCTGTTCTCCCACTCTCTTTTCCTACGGGCTAATTCATCCTAAAAAAGAAAAAGAAAAAGTTTCAAATACAGTTATAATATACTTTTTAAAATTTCAACTACTGCAAACAAAAACTTAAAATTAATAAAAGTTCTAAATTCCGAAAACAGTGATATAGTTTAACTATGGCACTTGCTTGCAGACTCTCACAAGGGATTATCCTTTTGCAGTAAGTCAAACTAGAAAGTTTTAAGAGTCTTTACTCAACCTTTACTCTATGCAAGTATAATTTATTAAGTGAGTGGGTTGAAAAAGCTCAGTGATATAATAACCACATATTATATGTATTTTTCTGGTTGTTTCTAAACTCTATTTACTGTATGCATGGATCTAGTGAATACTGTTCTGCCTCAGTGTGCTCCAGTTTGCAACCAGTGTTCATGTAACAATTACTTTTTAAAATTCAAATACAAAATTTATTGTGATGCAATTTTAAGAGGCACAAAAATTATTTACCTTCAGCCTTGCATCTTGGTTCTGCCTCCTCACCAACTGCCGCTCTGCCATCTCATTCATCATTTTTTTATGATCAGCCAGAATTTTGTCCACAACATGATCAGACAAACCTTGGAATAATTTTGTGTGCATAGAGAATTTTGTTCACAATAATTAGATGAAATAAGCGTGAGTTTTTGATTCTTAAGAAAAAAAATTCATTGTTTTTTAAATCTTTTTTTTTTAAATATTTGTTCCTGATACCTTTTTACTTTTGTTAATGCATAAGAGAAATTCTCTTTCTCCTCTCTCTAGCTCTTGTTATGTAAGATTATGAATTAAATGATTTCAGAGGAATGCAGCTGTAGTGCATGACATGTCAACTTCAAAAGGACTTCCAAAATTTATTAAATACATTCTTTGCTATCATTAGGAGCTGTTGTATGCCTTTTTTCAATCATGTCATTCCATTTTCTTTTTTCTCAGTTATTTTTACATTGAAGCCAACATCTCTTTTTTGCCTTCAGTTTTCTCATTGTATCTCAAAATGAGAAGTGTCAGCAAGTACCCACGGAAATAATAGACCATAGTTCCTGAAATAAAAATACTTGCAGATTTTTAACATTGAAAAATGTCCTTTTTTGAAATTATCTTCAATAGTTTTTGAATGTTTTGCCTTTTTATCCTATCCAGCAATTTCTGTTGAGGATCATTTTATATGGATGGGTCCAATTTTTGCAATATTCTCCAACTGTCCAACTTCTGAAGATACTTTACTGTATCCACCTACCAAGAATTGGATGACAGATATCTAAAGATAAGCAAAAGCAAAGGTGGCAAGAAAAAATCGCAAACTAGCTGACAAGACTGAATGTCTATCAATATAATTTCTCTGTTCCTGGTTCGCCTGGACATTTTGTTCATATTATGTGGCTCACTTCACTGCGCTTTTTATCCTTTCCTTTTCATAGAGTAATGTATGAATATTGGTTGATGCTTATTCGAGCTATCTGTGATTTGTTCTACATCTTTAGTGATAGTCCAGGAATAATCAAAATGTTATTATTATTATTATTATTATTTTTTTTTTTTGGGGGGGGGAGGCTCATGTCTTATTCTAAACATCAAGAAAACTGTAACAATTCTGACTCACCCTCTGTCTTGACCTTTTCAATCAAGGCCCTCTCCAGAGTTTCCAGTTCATCCTTAGCTTTTTGCACACCTTGCTGCCTCACAGACTCAAGTTCATGTGCATGGGACTCATCTAGCTCATTCTCTAGAGCACATAATTCAATACGCTGATGAGACTTCAAGGATACTAAGCCGTCCACATATGATAAAGGGTCTGAGCAAAAGGAGTGAAAAAATAACACATATTGCTACAACTGAGTTTTGGTAGAGATTATTAAATTTTGAAACCTTTACAGTTCATTTGATCTATTCCATTTGAAGTTCAAAATGTTGACCTTTAGAATAAACATTTAATGTCATATTCTTTTTACTATCTTGAAGTCAGACAAAAATTTTGTGGCATCAACTGATGGAAATGAGGCTTTAAATCATCTTGGAGAAATCCTTCCCTGGATGTTAAACTGAAATCAAATATTGTCCGCTTCATCTGAACATAGCAATAAAAAAACAATTCAATATATAAAATACAAACCTTGCAGTGCTCAAAACATTCTTACCATATCTCCTATTTGGTCATCTTTAAAATCTTGATTCTATACCAGACATTTTTCTTTCAGACAATAGATCTCAGCCAACTTTCTTGTTGGATCATCTTAAAATATTATGCTTAGAACTTCCATTGAACATGAATGATTTTTAGACTATTTTTTATTCAAGTATGAGATATAACTATTTTTTTTTATGTACTTTACGGCTTTGTTAAAAAAGTTTTTTGAAATAAAATGATAAAAATTAGTATCTTTAATTTCCCTGCAATGTTCATGTCATGTGCTGCAGCAGTGAACAAACTTTTTATTTTTTTTACTGCTTTGCATATCCTGTAAATAGAGAGAGCAACAACAAAAAAAAAAATCAGAATTTTAATGCAGCTTCAGATTATATCAATTATTTTAAAAATGCAATTCATTTGCACTACTCTTAAATCACATAGATAGGGGGTTATACAATTTTAAGAGTGTCTTCAGAGGTTGAAGAAAGACCACTAATCATGCACCAACATTTGAAATATAAGTTTGCAGGATAGCTAAAAAAAATGGAAAGTGAAAAAACCTCTCAATCAATACATTTTTTAAAGTCAAAGCCTAGGATATCTGTCAACTGATAGTCGGTCATGCAGAGGAACATTCACATATTATTCATTTTCTAAAATATATGAATGATTGTATTTTGTATCAATTTAGCTACTAATACTATACAAAGAAAAAAAAAGAGCATTACCAACAGGCCCATCTGATTGTAGCGCCTTATTACTTGAAACAAACTTGTTTAATTCAGATGCATGCTGGTTCATCTGAAAAAATGTGAAGACAAATGAAGCAATTAAAAAGGACTGGCCCAAGTCAGGTAAAGTTTTCTTAAAAATTAGTAGATCATTACAAAAGCAAGAGGAATAAAAAGAAATGATTGAAAACAACAATGCCCAGTTGTTATCATTTCATTAAAAGAAATTCATCTTTAAATGATAGAAGGAGAAATAGGAAGTAGATTATCAAAATAAATATTTCAAATCTAGAAGAATTTGAAAATGCATGAGCAAAAAGAAAAAGAAATAATAAAGAAAAACAAATTCAGGTTTTTTTTGTTTTGTTTTATTTTTTTTTTATTAAGAGTTATGCAACGAAGCAGAAAAATTCAATAAAGATTTTTTTATCTTTTAACATAGTTGAATTATTTTGTAAACAATGCTACTGCTTGGCACCTGTTTTCTTTCTTTACTTTCTTTTAATCTTCAGTTGCCTATGCATCCTTTGATTCCTACATTTTACATTTTTTTTGTAGTCCTTCATATACTTCTAATTAAATTATTATTAATGCACCATAGGGACGAATAAATGCAAGACAAGTTTAATTTTTTGCATGTAGGTGTGTGCTTCATGAATGTGGGCTTGGAGAAAAAGGGAAGGAAAAAGAGGCATCAGCACTGGCATGGAGAAAAAAAAGAAGGAAAAGCAGAAGAAAGAGGAGCTAAATCCTGTGTCTTGACTGAATAGGGAAAGAGGAGACATCAATCTCGATACAAACATGCTCGTTGACAGAACATGAGCTTACAGAATGGAAATCAGTGTTGCTGACTGTCTAAAATAATCAGGCAAGGTACTTTACAGGGTGGAAGGAGAAGAAGAGGATGGTGAAAAGGCATTAAGAATATTAAAGACTGTACCTAATCCAAGCACACAAACTGCTGCCAGCAGTTGATGAGAGAGAGAGAGAGAGAGTGAAAGGTCACCATGACTTTGGTACTCAGGTTCCCCATATGATTGCCTAGCAGGTCATCAACCAGCTTTTACAATAGCAAATTTCAACTAAATCTAGCAATTTCTAGATAGATTTGTAGAATTCTAGCATAAAAGGCTTAAACATTTCTGCCTTAAGTCAACTGAGGGTATCACCTTAAAATGCATTTAAAGCAAGAAAACATTTCAAAGAAAAGTGAAGCAATCTAATTGAAGCGGAAATAGAATTTCATCACCAGTAAAAAAGACAACAAAACAAATAAAACAAAACAAACCAAAACAAAAAAGACAAATCATCGAAAAGCAACAGCCTTTGAAGGTATACCTTTCTTTGTATGCCCTAACTTACTTTTTCTGCCAAAGCTTTTTGCTTGGCTTGACTCAATTTTTTGGCAAGCTCCAACTGTTTTGATTCTTTATCCTCATTCATCTTGTCTTTCACATTGATTAAATCAGATTGAACCTGATTTATGTACTCGTCAGCTTGATCTTCAGATACCCTGTTATATAACAGACTTTTTAAAATTTTCATTAAGATATGCAATGTGAATCTTGCAGCCTGCATAACAACCTCTTCCCCTCCAAATTAAAAAAAAAACAAAAAAACAACAGCAACAAAAAAAGGTGTTCTGACCAAGCTAATCAAATATAATTAAGACAAAAAAAATTGTTTGAACTGATATCTGTTCTGCCATGATGGGTATCACACTTGATAAGCTTTGCTTGACCTAAGCCATAAATTTGTCACAGAGGATCTTCCACTTCAATGGTCAGAGATTTATCTCATTTTGAAAAGAAATGCAATTTTTAAGACATAAACTTAAAGCTACAGATGGTTTTTACTAACACAAAAACTTCTGTCAATTGCAATTGAGATACATCTTAATGTACATTAAGATACATTTTTGTGGAAATGGAGCTTAGAGTGTTTAGAATCTCAATGCCTAAATTGTTTTTTAAGTCTAAAAATCAATAAATTGTTTTGGGAAGGAATTCTACATGTTTGATGCATTACTTGACTTGTTTAGCTCATGTGGAAAATCGATTTTCTAGTTCATAAAAACCAATCTCTTTAACTACTTTCACTTCACCATTTTTCTTTTAATAATGCCTGCTTCATTGAATACATCGCAAAAAACTCACTCACTTTCTAAGTTTTGCCAGCAGAGTTAGTTGAACAGATGCAATATTATTCAAAGTTTCTGTGCTGTCATCTTCTTGGCTCTCCTGTAAACATGAAATTGTGATGTTAACTATAAAAAAAATTATAAAATAAAAAAAAAAATAACTCCCCCCCCCCCCCCCCCCAA
>BLXT01007646.1:2503616-2516784 GCA_019648995.1 Plakobranchus ocellatus | reverse complement strand
CCCCAGGTGCGGCCGGTGCATTATAACAAAGTCTCAGTCGCCTAAGTTCACAGGAGGTTTAGGGGCTGCTTGGCTAGGCCGCATGAACTAAAATGTAGTTTTTAAGGCGAAATGCTACGCTGTGTGACCTCTTATTTTCTTTTCTTTCTTTCTTAGTTTTTTCTTAATAAAGACAATTATTCATAGAAATATTGTAAAACATAAATGGTTTGAAGCTCAAAAAGGATAAAGACGTTCAATAAAAGCTTCATTACCTAAAATCTTTGATACAATTTGCTCCACGCCTCATGGCAGTTTTTGCATCCATCACAATATTCTTTCCCTTGGCTCTCATCTTTCTCTCCTAACAATAAACGAAAAAAAGCTGACAAAATAGTTCACAGCAAAACTTTATACCATAAGCAATGTTATACATTATATTTTTTTTAATTATCGAGTCTACATCATTACTTGGTCAAGCATATTTCAATTAAATAAAAAAAAATTACACTTTCCTAACAGCCAATAAGATGCTTTTTGAACAGCTTAAAAAGCCTCAACACAGAATAACCTGATTCTTTACTAAACTCTGACCAGTATTGTCCTCAAAAGAAATATATTTTTTATCATAAGTGCTAAATGTTGAAGGTGCTTATTATTATTTTGAATTGCTATGTCAAAGACAGATAGATAGAGAGATAGATAGAGAGAGAGAGAGAGAGAGGGAGGGAGAGAGAGAGCATGTGTTAGAGAGCGAGCGAGAGGGAGGGAGAGAGAGAGAAAGAAAGAGAGAGAGAGAGAGAGAGAGAGAGAGAGAGAGAGAGAGAGAGAGAGAGAGAATGTCTTATCTGGAAAAAGTACAGATGAAATGGAAAGAAATAGCCATGCATACATGCAGAGAGTTAATGATCTGTCAGCAAAAAGCCATATGGTAAAATTTTGTAGGTTAAAAGTGCAAAAAATTTTTTAGCCATATTTTTTTCAAGGATCTCTTATCCAAAGCAAACAGGCATTAAAAGGTCTCATAATTCTAATATTAATTTTTTCTTTTAATCTAGTGTTATGTAATAACTATTTTATGTTATTTTTTCCTCAATTACACTCTGTATTATCAATTGCATTCTCACTTACATCTGATGGTGACACTGTTGCATCTCTTCTACGTCTTCTTATATACAGAAATAGCCAAACCCCAAGAATGGTGAGACCAATGGCAGCCAAAAATGTGACAAAAAATGTCAAAGCGGTAAATCCATGTTGGTAAACAATCTACCAAAAAAAAAAAAAAGTAGTACTTCCTACATTAGAAAGAAAACTGAAAATAAAACATTCTTTTTCAGCTATTATTTATTTTAAATTTCTCTACTTTCAAAGAATTTCAAGGCAAATATCATAAAAGAAGGACAAAGAAAAAAAAAGTTCAAGAAATTTAAATAACTGTTTAAAAGTGCAATTCATTGAAAAATATAAAAAAAATGAATCGAAACACCCCTCAAATATGGGCATCATCTACCCCCCTCCCCCCAAAAAAAGGAAGTGAAAAAAGAAAAAGTAAATCGAAAATCACATGTAAAACAACTTTTTTAGAAAAAAAAACAGTTTCAAGCTGCTTTTCCTAATATTTTCACAACTTTTTTCTTTTGCAAATTAGAGCCTTAATATTTTTATCTAGTTTTTACTATTGCATAGATTCTCAAATATGCAACTTCTGGTTGCATCAAATACTTAAAATGTCTAAAATGTGGCTTTCAGTTCCTTTGGACTGGTTTGGAGACATGATTGAGATTTTCCTCAAGTTTTAGTGTACAGATGTGGCCATAGAAAATGATACAAATCTCAAAATAGATTTAACAGCTTGTAAGTTTTCCACAAACCACCCATTCCTCTTCACCAACACACATACAAGCACAAAGAAAAGCAAATACGTTTTCGATAATAATTTTTTTTTGAATGATCAAAAAGGAAATTTCATAACTTACACTTTCAGTGAGAACAGTAACTCTCTCAACACATACAGAGGGAAGAATGTGGCCATACGTTGTACCTAACTGAAGGTGCAAAGGAAAGCAAAGGTAAAGTAAATAAAAAAAATTGAAATAATGTCAATGGACTTAGATGATAAATAACTATTTGTTTCATGAATGACAAAAACTTTTGCATTCTATTGTAACCACATTGTCTTCATAAATCTAGATTTTGAGCTTGGAAATATATCATACATTAATGAAAGTTGAAGTCCCTGTGCATGGTATTTTTTAAAGCAAAAATGTTATGTGTCAATTGAAAAGAGGAGATAAAACATGTACCTCTAGATGTGCGTCACAACTCCAATGCTTTACTAAATAGGACAAAATCAATAAAATCAGCTTATATTTTTCAGAGGGATAAATGCTATCTTATCACAGTTAAATAGCTAAACAAAGAACATTGTTAATAATTATTCTTATGTTATCTTTCTCATTCTTTGTCAATATTAACATCTAGTGTCTAAATATTATTATAATATATAGTTATGCGTATGATGAGTCAGAGTTTAGACATTGTTAATAAATAAGGTCATAAACACGGGCCCTTGTCTTTGGTGTGTTTTGCCTACTCATATTTATGGTTTGGAAGCATTCCAAATAAGGTTTAACCAGGCAGCTGCAGCCCCAATATTAATGTGCTTGGGAGGTTCATAAGCCATAGGTTGTATTGAATTTGAGGTACACCAACAAACACATCAATTAACTTTTTTTTTTCTTGCATTACTGAAAATACACTCACATAGGTGAAATATAATGTTGCATAGACTTTAGTTTGCCCCTCTGGCAGATCAATGCCACCTTCACCTGCAGGTTCTGCTTTAAAATGGATGGTCTGCGACTCTCCAACTGTGATATATTTTAAGAAAATTAGAAAAATTATGCAAATTCGTACAGCATGAATTCATACTGCATTAAACTCAAATAGAAAAAAATTGAAAAAATGATTCATGTGAAATTTCATAGGATTCATTATTTTACTATGACTGTACAAAATGTTTTGATTTAAATCAGGCAATATTTTATTATAACAATATAGTTTTATTCACATTTTCATTTACAGTTTTATCCCTACCATTATGGGTTCATGAATATGCATAAAGAGAGAGAGAGAGAGAGAGAGAGAGAGAGAGAGAGAGAGAGAGAGAGAGAGAGGTGGGTGTTTGGGTAGGAAGGGGGATAGATAAATACATAGAGAAAGACATGGAGAAGGAGACACAGAGACAGGCAGAGAGAGAGAGGGAGAGGGAAAAAGAGAGAGTGATATGGGGGGAGTGGAGATAGATATATCTATAGAGAACAACATGAAGAGGGAGTCAGAAGCAGACAGAGAGAGAAGGAGAGAGAGCATTTCTGCTGACAAGTTTGAGGATATATGTCATATAAAGAACTTCATTGCACATGGGTATTGTTGGCATGGTGTGTCTCATGCTTAAAGTTACCATGTACCTTCTCATATGGACAAGAAAAAATCTCTCATGTGTTACTGATATAGTCCTAGAATGAGAAACTTTTAATGTAAGTTTGATCTTCTTAGAGAAGTTGAAATTTCTTCACCAAACTTTTTTTTTTTTTTTGCAACACTGGCAGCGTTGCATCAGCAACTGAGAAAAATAAGGAAAATTCCAGGATCTCTGAAATCTTATCTGTTTCGCAATCTTAAGTGGTGGTTTTTTTTTGTTTGTTTGTTTGTTTGTTTTTTGGATCACACTAAAAAAGACACATTTTTTAAACAAAGAGATATCAAAATCTAAAACATTTATCAATTTATGTGCAGGAATAACAATCCTAGTCTGTTGCTCTATCTGTATTTCACCCATGAACTATATATATTGCATCTTCAAATAAAATAAAATTTGCTTTCATCCCAACATCAAAATCGGTTTTCCCTTATTACTTGTTTTCTTTGCACCACACACCTCCAACATTTGAAGCATTGTACTCTATCTTTGACCTGTCATAAGGCACAGCACCACTTGGTATCCCACTATCCCAGTAGGCCTCAATGTATTTTCCCAAATCAATCTCCATGTATGCAGATGATAAGTTGCCCCCTGAGGTAGCAAGGTTTGTTAGGGTCAATACAATATTCACTTGGTCTGGACTGGTAGATGTGTCAAAAGTCTGCAAAACAAAGAAAATGTAATTTGCCAATCATACATATGGTGAATCTCTTTTAAACTGAAATCCTAGGGAGTGTAAAAAAACACATTTTAAAACATACATTGTTTCAGCCAAGAAATGCTTGAAAAAAAAATTTGACGGCTCAAAATTATTTGGATGTAGCCATGAATATTAATAAACATTTTTTTGATGGTACATAATTTGAATATGTGGTGCAGCCAAAGTAAAATCAGGCTCCCATCAAAGTTTGGCCATATGGATTTTCGGGTATCATAATCAAGTTTATCCTTTTCTTTTTTCAATAATGTAAATTTTATTGGTACAATTCGTATCAAAGTCGATATTGAGTTGCCAAAGACAATCTGATAAAAACAGACATAAACATTAAATTAAATTTAAACATATCCATCATCTCAGGCACAAAATATTTATCTTCAAAATTCTGGATATAATACTATTTTATGCTTAGCATCACTTATAACACACTATATATAAAAATATCTAGCTCTTAAAAATGTTAAGAGTTCTATCTATGTCTCAAGCACCTAAAACTGTCTAATTTCTCACCCTAGATCGTTGAAACAGCTTTTTAAAGATGAAAAGTGGATTAAGTTAAATTGATTTTGAGTCAAAACCAGGCTTTTTGAAAAAACAGCAACAACAACAACAAAAAAGATTTTAAAGAAGGAAAAAAAAATTATTCAAATTAACTTATTTCAAATGAGAGTGAGGAAGAGAGAGAAGATAAGATGCAGTTTTACCTCAACAGTGAATTCGATTTGTATGTCAGGGCCAGCTCCTGCACTTTTTTCGATTTGCATTCCCATGAGGTTTATTGCACTGCTATCAATGGAGTAAGAAGGGCTTGATCCCAGAACAGCCGCAGAGTTGAGCAATGCTGTGCCCTTGGTAAGAATAGAAATTAAATTGGATATTTCTTTAAATGAAAATAAGGCAAGCAGGTCACACAAATGCCAAGAAGCAAAAAAAAAAGTCCTTAAATTTAAAAATGCTATGAGTGGTTATGAGGGTTTATGATAAATTCAAATAAAATGGAAATCCTGATAGTATAGCTTTAAAAAGCCATCTTTTATCATCATATATTCTTATGACAGACTTAAGACCTCTCATAAAAGAGGACAGGTATGTCTTTTCTCAATGCTTGAAAGAAAATTTATTTCTCATTGCCTTTTCTTCAAACTTGCAGTTTAGAACATTAAGTTAATTTGGACTGGTCTCAACACAAACATGAATATAAGGAAAAATCCAGTGATGTATGATTTTTAAAATTATAGTATGGTATCATTGATGTCACCCACAAAATTTGTCAGACAGTTATGGGTTGTAAATTAGTATGCAAACTATTCAAGGCAAGTTATTAAATATTGTTCTATTACAGTCAGATTCTGAATTCTGTATTCAATTTTATGGAACCAAAGCATATCCCACACTCTTCACTTCATCTCACTTTCATGACCCTTTTGCCCCTAAAATTACCTATGTGTAATTTTCTTTCACAAATTTTTTTCAATTTTTAGAGGTAAAAGTTTTAAAATATAACTAAGCCAAAATATTTTTCAGTACAATTCACTTTGATTAAAATTAATTTTGCATTTACATATTTATAATTTAAATTGTCATTCAGTTACATTCATTTATATACAAATTGGAAAAAAAAGAAAATATGCACGATTCATGCAATAATAAAAATAAGGTAAGTGATAATTGTAATTTTTACAAATTTTAGAGGTCATATCTCATTTGTGATACTTGTAAAGTTTTTATTGTTTGACAACCCATCTTGCCTCATAAGGATGTGGGATCATTATAAACCATTTACATATAATTTCTGCAAATCATCGTATTTGAAAAACTGTTTTGAAAATTGATGCATTTTTTCTTTTTTTTTCCAAAAATATAATTCAATGATTATTCAAATAAATCCAACCTGAAGTCATGAAAACCCTGTTTTGTATTGGTAAGTTAAGCACATTTTTTTTCCCTAACCATGCTGTATTAAAGATGTACTAATTATGATGAGCATGTGCAAATAAATTTTATCCTTTCCCACCAGCGCTATCTGAGACAGGGTTAGTAAGCCCAGTCTGAGACCCAGTTACACTGATACACCTAGTATGTCAATCTAGATTTTCAGCTATGCAACACTCTGCTGACATCAAAGATGTAGGCTTGGAGATTTTAAAAAGATGAGTTTTGTATTTGGAGTACACATATATCACATATAAGTTTTTCTTAAACTGCACTTAAACCATTCACTTGGACAATCCTGAAAAGAGTAACAATTCTTGGGAGTTATGGTAGGGAAATTTTACCTATTTAAAGAATCTTTGGCCAAACTCTTATTCCTTCATTTCCAAAAATCGCACAAACTTATTTATTTGTCAGTGGTCTCTAAGTAGAATTATGATGCGAAATAGTAGACAAAATTTGGTGATGAAGAACATTTTTTGTGTCTCAAACCATGTTCTAATGGTTTGCTTTATATCTCTGTGGGATAGTTGTGAACAAACAAATCATTTTGAGAGGACAGGTCCAAATTTAAGTAAAACAAGAGTTTCTTATAAATAAGGATTTTTTTTCTTTTATTCAAATCAAATACACTTACATTTAAAATGCATTAAGTGTTATTTGGAACTTAGATGGGATAAAGACTGGAGTTTGAAAAACATAACAAAGTACCTGCAAAGTCATTGATGTGTAATCAGAGGAATTTTCTGGTGTAAATGTACAAACAGACTTCTGAGTATGACAGTATTGCAGAGTGATCAGGAATAATAGGGCCCTCATAACACTTACATAAGTAGCCATGCTTTGCGCTGAAATGATATGAAAATTCAAAACATAATTTCCTGTGTGCAAAGAAAAATAACCAATATCACAATTTTTTTTTTCACTTAAATAACAATTACAGTGGAACTCAGTAATAATGACAACTTTTATTTTTATCATAAAGTATAGCAAGAACAATCATCATTCCCAGAAAATGGATTAAAGAAGGTATTCTTATTTAAATGAATTATGTGTGAACGCTGGCAACACCAATCATTTTCATGGTTACCTCTCCTGCAATGAGTGAGGTCTATTGAAACCAAAGCATTATAAGCATAATAATAATAATAACAACCATTTTTCTTATACTTATTGGTGTAGTTATAATAGAGAAGGTCTAGCGTAGATTAAGTAGTTAACAGGGATGGGAAGGGGGAGGGGGGTAATGAATATATTCAATCAGTGTTCATTGGCTAAGTATTGTGTCAAGCAGGTGAGGAAAGTTAAGTAACATTACTAGTAAGAGGATGGACAATCCGTAGGTTTACATCCACATGCTAGATTGAGAGAGGTAAGGAGGGAGAGGGAGGATCATCCTAAATCCAAGTGGCTAGATAAACAAGCCAATCACAGCACTTAGCCAATGAACACTGATTGAATATATTCATTACCCCCCTCCCCCTTCCCATCCTTGTTAACTACTTAATCTACGCTAGACCTTCTCTATTATAACTACACCAATAAGTATAAGAAAAATGGTTGCTATTATTATTATTATGCTTATAATGCTTTGGTTTCAATAGACTTCACTCATTGCAGGAGAGGTAACTAAGAAAATGATATCCCTATTCCAAATATTCAATACTTTTCCCCCTCACCCAGCCCTACTCCCAAATGGCACCGCTTTATCACAGGGTTTGGAGAGATGGTGGGTTTGGGAAGATCTCTGATCTATGATCATGATTCCTAACACAGAGCGTGAGCTACACATGGTTCTCTGGCCTATATGTTAGGTGATCATAGGCTGAGCTTGAAGATTGGCTTGGTCTAGAACAGCCTGTGTGAACTGGTTACGCTTGGCACAGTGTAATGTGAGAGGAACTGTGGGAAAAGGGGCACAGCACGATACTCATCATTGTAAACTTTGATAACTTAGTTGTTCTTATAATAAAAGTAGACAATGCATATATAGATCTAGGCCTATTTCGTGGCAAGTCAAGTTTTGCACCAGAGATTTTAGATGCTTTTTGCCTCTCTTTTTTTTTTTTTTCAATTTCCAGATTTTGTTGTCGTTATCTCAGGGAAGCAGTTCCTGTATTTGTTATTTCAAAAATAAATTAGACTCCCTAAATAAAGATAACAACAAGACTTTTCAAATCTCTCATCATAGCAATATTTGTAGTTATATATAGGTTCCACTGTATACGGCCAGCTCAGGATGTAATGGAAATTACTTACCATTCTACAGCTTTAAGATTTAACCTTGATGTAACAAATGCTTTCAAAGTCCAATTAGATGGAACAAATGTTTGTAAGCAATACATTTGATTAACACAGTGCAAAAAATCATTATTGAAAAAAAACACTTTTAAAACTTTTACTTTTGACTCTTCGAGTCCATGTGCTGTGTCAAGATCACAACACTGCAAGAATTCAGATTTAGCAGAAATAGACTACAGCTTGTTTTCCTCTTGTAGATTATAGAATAGAATCAGAAACTTTAAAACTATTCATTGACACCCACTTTGTTCCTCAGACCATGCTTTAAATCAATTATCGAAGTTGTCACCATTCACACTGATAAGGCCCACGAATAAATGAAATATCTCAAAATAAATTAGAAAGATTAAATAGCCTATAGTGACCATAATCACCCCTAAAAAATAATCAATGAATTTGAAATACATATATCATGTATATGAATTTTTTATACGAAATAATCTACAGTCTTTTTTCATGGAAATGCACTTCAACTTCTATCTCCTTATTAATTATAAAATAGAAAATTTCTCCTTGGATATTCGTGGAGATAAAGCAAGATAGATCTAAGTCTAGATCTAGATCTCAACTGGAATAATGAGATTTTAGGACGGCAAAGAGTTAATAAGTGTATGGTGACCAGGCCATAACCATTACTGATCAGGAAGCCCAGATTAGATTTAAAGCTAAAAAATATTGATTCTAAATCTATGAACTTTAGATATCATAGTTACCCTGTGCTTGAACACGTCTGTTGGTATTGTGCTGCCGCATCTGAAGTTCTAAATTGAAAAGAAAAATTAAGAGAAACATTCAGGTAATATTTCTACATATATATATGTTCGGCATCTCGATTCTTCCCATCTTCTAATCTACACTATGCTAGGTCTAAATCTAGTTCCAAATTAAAAGTGTCAATTGAGTGCACAACATTAGTTGACAGTTGCCTAGGAAGTTATTCAGTTAGGAGCTTTCTTATAAAAGGGGGTAAATTTGACACTTTTTTTTTTTTTAATTTCTGATTGGCTGCCGAGCATAGAAACGTTCTGTCGCTATAAACAATTTTTAAATAGGTTTATTATTTTTGCATTGAAGATAGATCGACACCGCCCCTATTAGATTTATACTTGTCGTCACACGTTTATATCCATATGTCCATGACAAGGCGTGATTATCAAACTTTTTTTTCCTGTTACAAAACTTACATCAACTGAAACAAGCCAAGCTCTAGATCTAGGCCACGGTATTGATCTAGATCTACAGATAAGAGCTGACGAAGCATGGCACTCTCTACATGTTTAGCTTTAGGTTATACTTACAGCGAAAGCTTTTGCCTTGAAATTAATGTAGATCAAGAGGAAGACAAGTTCACTGCAAATACAAATTGGATCATCGGTGCCTTTTTCTTGGGGGCTATCGTCGGCTCTGGTCTGGTCCTCCTTTTGACAAAGCCGTTTCTAAATGCATGGCAAAAGAAAAAAGTAAGTATTTTCTAGGTAAAGTTGTGAAGCTTGAATGTTCAGAATTTTTCTTAAAAAGCTTCCAAATTTCGAGGGTTTCAAAAGTAGTATCTACATGATAGCCAACGTATCTTGACTCAAACTAACCAAAATTATCTGTGTTTTATAAAATTACTATTACACGAACTTGATAGGGATTTTAAAAGATGTTTTTGTTATGGTTTTGAGCATGCTGAAAACTCATTTCTATCGCGTATTGATAGTTTTAAAGATGTTAGCCTGTAAAGCCAGTTTTGTTATTCTGTCCCTTAAAACAAAAAAGGTCTAGATCTAAGTAAGCGTTCTATGCCTTCGTTTCATCAGAAATTTGGTGTGTTGGTAAAAAAATTACCAAATGTAAATAATTTAAATAAATCTAAATGTAAATCTAAAATTTAGAGGTTTCTCGAAATGCAATTTTAATACTTTTAAGAGTTTTGGTGTAAATCTATATTCTTCTTCGTTTTCTTCGCGATCTTGCGTTGTTGGCGCATCACAGTAGCAATACGGTTGCCTTAGCAAACTTAGTCGCCGAGTCAGGTCTCTCGTATTGCCTTACAGTTTTTCTGTGAGGGTGGTGGGCTTGGGCCAGAATATTCAGAATAGATCTTTGTGGTTCTATCTTCTTTTTAAATCTTATCCAATGCTAAAAAAAAAAGCTCCGAAGTAGACATCGGAAACTATGCACATGTAATGCTATCCATTCCTCGGCTTGGATAATCTAGATTTTTAGCATAAAGTATCCAGGTCTTTTCCCTTTCACTATGTATTAATTTCAAATAAAAATAATTCTCTGCTGCATCAGCTGCCGATAACACCTTTTATTATCCAAGTGAGAGCGAGATGTTTAAGTGCTTTATGTTCAAAGATTTAGAGTGTCTGACAATTTGCATTTGCCTTTATCAGTGAGTTGAGTGTAATGCTGGTCTTCTACCAAATTGACTTCTTCATTTTTCTTATATGTTTTGTTTCCCTTCTATGGAGTAATCAACCTTCTCTTTAAAAAAAAATACCTATGTTTCCTAATGCTTTTGTTGCTGTCTTTTTTTTTCCTTTACCTTCAGTATCGTTGATGATAGTCCTGTTGTAAAGAGTTGAACGCACATATTTCAACTCCCAGCGCCACGTTTTGTTTGTTAAGACTCGTTTACATTTAATAAAAATGTTATTAATCCAGTCTCTACGAAGAAAATTTGTATTCGACACTGTATTGCTTGTTAAACCATACTATTTTATGAAAAAAAAAATCACAATTTTGTGTTTTTAAAGCAGTAAAGGCATTCGCTACAATGGGAAAACCTTGTGTTGTAATGGAGGTTGACGCGGTTCGTTATTTTTTATGTGGGTTACCACGGGATGTAGCTCAAAAACAGAGGAAAGGAAAGGAACGAACTTGATAACCAACTAAGAAACAATAGTTCACCAAGATTTACAGATTTAATATAAATACTATTAGATATATCGGCAAGAATAAGTAAGGAATACCATTGTTCTTAAAAGAACGTTCTTAGTCTAGAAAATTACATCTATTTAATGTCAAGTCCTTGAGCGCATACGAAAGAAATATCTAGTTGAAGGAAGAATGTTCTCTTCTTTCCGACTGCTTTAACTTCTTGCGCAGCAGTCCCTATTAAGTTGTCCACATTTTGGGCTTTTAGCGCAAAAGTTTAAGACATCGGCAATAATTTTAGCAATTCACAAGGTCGAACAGTCCTATTAAATAATATAATTGACCACATTGTAAAGTTATATCGTAACACAGTTCTGAACGAGTCCAAAAAAAAAAAAAAACACTTGTCTTAAATACTCTCATAAAATTATTGCCTGTGGCCTAGTGCCTCGAATCAATGTATTTCCATTTCACGAATGGATAGAACGAGCATAAAGCCACTGAGTTACTTAATTGTTTCCAATAGAAATATTGATTCCATTTCACAGATTTCAGGATTGATAAAAATTCTGGAAACTAGAAGGGAATAAAAAAATATTAAATAGTAAATTTCTAATTTAACACATACTAGTATAATAAATATAATCTTCATATAAAATCATACAAATCTATACCAGCTTTTGCTGGCGTACAAAGCTCTCTAGCCGCGCAAGGACGAATTATTTTTGCTTTGGGAATTACAACTTTTACTAACGTATACTGATGTGAACAAATATAAAGGATTGAGTTGTGGTAATCAACTCCACTCTTTGATTGTTTTGAGGGTTCCTTATTGTTTTTAACGGCCAGAATAGAGCCCTTTCAGAGTTTCAATCGTGTCAAACCCGTTTAAATTTAGAACTCCAAGCGCTTCACAGCAATGCAAAAATTATAATATGTAATTTAATAATTGACCTAAAATAAACAATTATTCTGTTTACTTATCAAATTTAGTCTTCACAGACCTGAAACCACTTTTGAATGCCTGTCAATTTAAACATATCAGCATGCGATAGAAAATTTTTAGTCTTTTTTCGCCTAAGCTTACGTTCCAGATACTTCTGACGGGAAAAAAAATATAATATTAAGAGAGCTAGAAACAATAAATACAAATTCAAAAGAGTAAAGTTCAAAGGAGCACAGCGATAAACAATGCCGATAGGAATCGAAATGGTGGGAGGTGAATAACATATCGTCTCTTCCAACCCTGGAGAAACGAGAGTGAAATGAATTTTATCATGATCTTGTGATGTGTGGCGAAGAGTATTAAAGAATGGTTTTGTAATAACATTTTATCAGTTTTGTTAATTGATGTTTCTTACCCCAGTATTCTATTTCATAATCATAAATCATTTTCGCCAAAAAAAAAAAAAAAACCAAAAACACAAACCAACAAAAAAACCCTTAAACATTTTGTCAACAGGTACAAGATGAAGAGGGAATCTTACAAGCAACGACCGATTCAAATATCATTAAAGGAAAACAACTTCCGGTAAGTAACTTGTATAATATTGACTATAACAAATACAGAGATATTGTTCACAAGTAGCAACAAATCGAAAGAATTTTGCTCCTGTCTTTTTGGAAGGAGTTACTAGCATTGCGTCGATATAGAAAAATATCACTCCCGCTCCCCCTCCTCTTCCTCTTTCTTTCTCTTATTGTTCTCTTTCTCGTTCTCGTCCTCGTCCTCCTCCTTCTTTTCCCTATCCCAGCTCTTGTTGCATCCCCTTTTTTTTTCTTTTCTTTCTCCTCTTCTTTCTCGTTCTCGTCCTCCTCCCTTTCACTCTCCTCCTCGTCTTTCTCCTTATCATTTTCCTTCTTCTTTTTCTCCTCCTCCTCCT
>BLXT01007646.1:2448063-2461728 GCA_019648995.1 Plakobranchus ocellatus | reverse complement strand
TTTTGTAAGTAAAGCATAAGAAAAGGGTGGGGGTCTTGAATCAATGTAATATAAATACTTTTGTGCTTTGAAAAAAAAAATGAACAGGAAAAAAAATAATGACAACTTAAAAAAATATCACATAAGGTGAGAGGTAAGTATTCAACATACAATCCATAAATGAACCGGTCGAACGATATAATATCACCTATGATAATTTTATATTTGAAGGGTGATTTTACATTTTTGCCACTTTAAATGACTTATTCTGTATAAATGGAGAATTGCATATGTACATGTTCTGCATTGCATGTTTTTATGAATATGTAGGCCTATGTAAAGCGCATAGAGCAGTGATTGTGATAGGATTTGTACGATATATATGTCAAATAATTATTATTGATATTATTATTATTGTCGCGAGAGGTCAACAAGAGCAGTTTGACCATTACACGGATAAAAGAAATATTTACTACAGTTCCTCATTTATGGCTCTCTTTTAATCCACAAGATAATCGAATGTTAAATGTACACTTTGTCACAAAGTAATAAGTCTAAAATATATGGTTTAAGACTGCAACAACAATTATTCACTGCTTTGAAAATTTATTCAAAGTCTTTGTCTGTCTGATATTTACAAATTTGCATTTACACATTGATTACTGAGAGCTCCGGACCTTTAAGATCCAACAAAATCCATTCATGTTTACCTATTATGACTTGTTTTTATAAGCAACTCGTATATAAATGTGCCGTAATGTCTGCTAGTCCTTTTTAGAATCTAAAGAGTCAGTGGCTCAAACCCTTAAGAAAACCAATTGTAGGGTGTTTTCTTTCACAACCAGACGCAGGAATACACATTTTAAAGAAATAATCTAAATTTTAGTAGCAGTTTTGTAGCAGCTGTATGCATATTGTGTACTCCTTCAAATTTTTAACTTCTCTTGGCTGCTGCCTAACCTGCAACTCAAGAAGAATGCAAGTTGGCATATACATGTATGTATGCTAGAGCCTTGTATAGGAAGTAGGTTCTAGTGAGCAGAGGCCTAGCCCAACAGGCCAGAACTCTCTCTTACAAACACCATGCATGCCTGCAAAATTTTATCATGATGTCATGGTCATTCAAATTTTGAAAACAGCAAAGTCTTAAAGCACAAAAAGCACAATTAATGGTTAACAAATTAATTCGCCATCAACTATTATTATTCTTATATATATAAATTCTTATTATTATAACAAGTTAACAATGTAATATTCCCCGGAGGGGGGGGGGGGGTCTCAAAAAGTGTGTTAGATTATATTTGAACAGCCCCTAACTAGTATTTTTAGAAGCTGTGGGCAGAGGTATAAGAAAGAGCGCTGTGAGATTGTTGGGAGCTTGCAGAAATCGCAGAGAGGTAAACTGTTGATTTAAGAAAGCTTCTAGAATTAAATAATTGTGTAAATTAATCGCTGTTCTGACATTGTCCTTGATTCACATTAATAATCATTCTGCTCAATTTTTGGCAAGACATGGGGTGATTTCTGTTCTTTAGTCAATTTAAAAGGCACAAGGCAGGACAATTAAACATTCTTGTCATCCTGCTTTTTTAATGCTTCCATTGTGACAATGGGGCTGCATCCCAGAGGTAAAAGTTTTATTACACTTTCAGGGATAAAGTCTTAAAAATCACTTCTTTTTAAAATGTCTCTTTTAGCTCTTTAGTCTTTTTGATGGGTGTGTTTAAATGATTGTGCCCAAGGGCGAAATGTTTGCAAGTGTGTTCTTTTACGAAATGTATTTAAATGGATTGGTTTATACTTTTTGTCTAGTGCCAAAAGCAGAAGAAAGGTTAAACTTCCATCACTTTTACAGAGAGGGCTTCTGAATTGTTAAATATTCTTATTCATTTGTGGGTTTTAGTACTCTCATACTTTGGTTCTTAAAAGATCTTTTCTTTTTCTTCTTTTTTTCCAGAGAGAACAGATTTTAGCTGAGGAACAGTCATCTCTCATAAATAAAGCTTACCAAACTTTGCTGAGACCCCTGAAAAGAGCAATCTATATACTCAAATTGAAAGACGTTACCATAGATGAAAAAGACTCAATATCAGACCCAGCATTTTTGATGGACATAATGAGTATCAATGAACAGATCAGTGAGGCATCAGATACCAGTGAAATGGAACAGATTGAAACATCGAATAATGATATGATATCTGGCTGCCTGAAAGACATTTCTGAAGCATTTAAACATGACAGGGTTCAAGAAGCAAAGACTCTAACAATCAAACTCAGATATTACATTACTATTCAAGAAAGAATACGTGAGATAAAGAGGAGAAAACTGGGCTAGCTATTTGACAAATATAAGACTGATGTTAAATAAGTCCATTGTCAACTGTTTGTGGGTGGATATTTGCAGAATGTTGGTATCAGTCTTTCAAGAGCTATTTAGTAGCAGTGTGACTGATTTGCAACAATGCCTATAGATTCTTATTGCCCTTTGATATCTGCAAATAGACCAATTCGATTGAATTACCTATACGTGGGTATGGAATGGCAACGGGGTTATGTAATTAATATAATAAGTAACTTTTTGTGAAAAAGCATCTGATCTTATTCTCTCTCAATGTTCTGCTGTGCAAGTGTCAGAAAGCTAACCTTCTTTTCCTCTAAACTAGAAATGTTATCTGTTTTTTTTTTCTGAATTCATTTGTCTCTGTTTTTTTTTTAAAAACAGTTTTCATGAAATTTGAAGCCATGTGTATCTGTTTGTATCAACATGTAGAGTTTTAAGTACATGTATCAGATTTGTATTGGTATGGTTCAGTTTCTAGAAAATTGATATTTGGGGGGGAAATTAAGTGTGTAAATAAAAACAGCTATGTAGCTTTTTCTACTGAAAAATTTTAGTGAATTTATAACCATCAGCTTTGGGAAATATAAGTAAAATACATAGTCTATGAAGATATTGAGGTGTAAGCCAAACAGGCATTAGAATGAACAAGGTGCCTAATTATGCTTATTGGTTCAAGAATTTCAATACCAAATTTGATTACAGTTATGGAGCAGTATTAAGAAAGTCCCCATCAGCATAATCCAAAAAATCTGTGACAAATTTTGTCCAAAGTTCTTATAATAATTGAAATTCATTCTTGAGGGTTTCTACATGTTTTTCTTTGATACAAATCACAGCTGCTGGCGTTTTCCTTACCTTGCTTTAACATTTTTTGGGTAAAATTTGCATACATATCATGTGGCTCTCTTTTGAGAACTTATGCCAAGGTGCCCTTGATGAATCATATTTATCAGAAGCTTTCTCATTTCAACTCATGTATTCTAAAGTTTCAGTAAACTTCCATCATATTCTGCAATGTTTTTCTGGCTGTCAAAAAGAGGCCTTGATAATCGTCATGCAGTTTGAGTTCTGGGATTTCTCACTCCTGCTCATCACTAAAAACTTGACATTCACCCTATCCACTACATTTATATGGCGATGCCTCACCTTACCTGGCCCGATTCTTATTTCCTCATTCAAATCTGGAGACTCTTGAAACAGAGTCAGTGATTTTTTAAACACTTGAGGAAATTCTCACTGTCAGCTACAAATGTATTTCCAAAGCCTGTATTGCCGCCTCAGTGACTTAGGTCCTTTCAGCAAGTTTTTTTTTTTAATTGAATTTCTGAGTGTAATTCAGAAAGGATAGTTTTCAATTTTCATAGTGTTCATAGAGTACAGTATGCGCAAACCTGTTTATGTGCATCCTATGGGGCATTACTATCACTTGTTATTCACCACCGAGCTGCGTTGGTCCCTCGGTGGTTGGCGAAACAATGCCCGACCTAGCATTACTTATGTAGTGCAGAAAGAGTTGAATGCTTCATGTCGTGTCCTTTTTTTTTCCTTCAGAAATATCTTTTGTTAACCTACAAATCTGTATTTCTGAAGTCTGAATCTAATATTTAAAAAAATCTAATTGTAATGAGATTGAAGATTAATCTAGATCCAGATAGAGGAGTCTAGGAGTGCTTTTTTTTTTTTAGAAACCGTCCGAAACCAACCAAAGTCAAATGAAACCTACCAAAACCTTCCGAAACTGTGGTATTCATAGGCTCTGCCAGCCGTTAGGGCCTAGCCCCGGTTCTCACACAGAGCCTCATCCCACGTCAGACTAAGTAACTAAGGCCCTGGCTTGAAGGTATTTTTACACCCAGATGTAATGGCCCAGCCTGTAGATATTTACGCGCCAAATGCAAACCTATTCTTAATAGAATTGTGGAAGACAGACAAAGGGCTTTGAGTGCTTTAATTGTCTGTTTTATAGAACTGGCATAAGAAAGGACACGTATACAGGTAAACAAATGGACAGGCAGGCAGATAAACAGAAGACAGATAGGGAGGGAGAAAGAGAGAGAGTGAGTATGTTAAACGGGACATTCACTCTGATTATATGTACAAAGTTGAGGAAAAGAAATATATTGTAAATTTTTAAGGAAAAAAGAAAGCAGAGAAATACGTATGTTTCAATAAATAAAGAACAATTTGGAATGTAAAAAAAGGAAATTGCAAAATGAACTAACATTGCATTGAGATTATCTTGTCCATATCTGTATATCATTTACTTAATGTAATCAAAAGAAAAAAAATGCTTTGCTTGACTTAAAGGGCTAGAAAAATAATTTAGCATGCAACAAAAAAAAATTGCAAAACAAACTAGTACATGTATATTGAGACTTGCCTGTCCATCGTTTGCTTAATGTCTAGATTTCTCAATGTGCTAGTTGTTTTCGTCGCGATTTTGCATTTCCTTTGGCTAGGCTTTTTTTCCATTATGCTTTGGTGGGTATACTGTTTTTTCTTGGTTGGTGGATAGACCCCTTTGAATGCCTTTCTCTTTTTTCGTTTTGCATGAACTTGTAAAAACTTGTTGAGGATTGTGTTTTGTTTGTAATGTGAATGCGCAAACCAGACATTTAATAATAAGAAATAAAGAGAAACCATCTCCCAGAATGCCTTATATCATGTGTTTATGCACCTTGGATTTGGCATCAATTGGATAGACTGCTAGGCTAGACTAAGTATTCGTGCGACCCTATTAACTCCCTTGAATCAGTTTCCCAAAAGAGGGACTCGGTTCCATCAGAAACGTAATGCTAATATGTTGGGAAGAATAATGTTTTAATTTTCATTCAGAAAATACATGCATAAATTTTGTATTTTAAAATATGATTTGTGTAAAAACAGTTAGGCTATAGAAAAGAATGAAAAAATGCTAAGTTGACTTAGAGAAAGATTAAGAAAGGCCTGGATTAAAGGGGGGGCCTGAAAAGGCTAATATGTGTACGTCTACTGTCTAATTCTATATTTTTGGCACGATGGGCTATATTTCAGGATTAAACCCTTTCATTTAAAAAGAAATATTGAGAGACCTAAGGAATTTGATGTACTGGTATCTGAAATCCTACTAAACTAAGCCTACTGAGAAATGATATCAAGAAATGTACGCATTGATTCAGAAATACAGTATATAAACTAGATTTCTGATCAATTCAATATCTTGATTTAATAATTTTTGTTGTTCATAGGCTACGCGAGTGAGTTAGGCCGAAGAGAAGTAGCCTGCATATCAGATCAAATTTTATAAAATATATATACAAACATTGACACCATACTCGATTTTTTTTTAATAATATGCTGTACAATGGGTTGTTTCTACAAAGATTATTATAATCAATAAATTTTACACAGGTATTGCAAGATAGGAGTTTTATTTCTAAATTTTGTTTTTTTTGTATAGGCCTTTCTGTAAATCATTATACATTTAATCTGTGTCACATAAACGCAATCTCTCTAGCACATCATAGATTTATTTATATTATTGCCGTTTTGGAAAGTAACGGGCCTGAATGCGCTACTGAATTAAAAAAAAAAAACAAAAAAAACCAGAGTTTTTGGGCACCTGTACAAACTTTTGGGCATGTTCACACCTCAAAGGCTTGAGCCGCTGCTGCGATTCTGGATATATCATAGCGGAGAGTGGGGAAAACTAGCCCATTAAAAATGGTGAAACGCTAAAATCAACTTTGACACAAACGAAAAGAGATAAACAAATTCTGTTTGTTTCGCCTTTTAGCTTTATACGATAGCTAAAAAAAATATTGGTAACTCAAAGTTCTCACACTAATAGTTTTCAAGCTATGAAAACATTTCAAGTGTATATGAAAGTGGGGAGAAGTGACTCATGGGTGGGGAGAAGTGGACCATCGAGTAGGGAGAACTAGATAGTGGGGAGAAGTAGACCATACTTTTAGAAGCAAAAATGTCAATGCATGCTGACTTCAAATACTTAAATTTAATGTCAATCATAAAAAGGTACATTATCACTATATATAATATCAGATATCATTATCAGGTACAGAACAAATAAAATATTATAAGGAAATATCAGGAGGCTTACCGAGCCACATTATAAGGAAGCCATAAATGTCCAATTTACATTTCATATAACATTTAAAATTCAAAGACTCTATGCTGCCCTGTAGGTTAATGGTGAAACAAAAGTTTAAAAAATCAAACAAAATTGGAACAACATAAAAAATATCAATGGGAACCATCGTCTTCTGTTAAAAAGACAAACAAAACTTATCATATATCGCTTTGACCAAACTCCACAGGAAATATGATTTCTCCTTTTGTTCTCTGGGTCGTTCCGCGGACAGATGGCTCAGACAAAATGGCTTTGACATCATTAATACTAACTGAACAAATGTCAAGAATCATTGGTTTAATGAAGTGTTTTCCTTTGCGTCTAAAATAGTCCACTTCGATGTCATTATCACCATCTCTGTCTTTCACTACTTGACCAACGTAATAACATGTGTTTTTTCTTGGCAAACTCAACAATGACATAATCACCCTTGACAGCATTCTCAACCACACCCAGCTGGAGAACATTCCCACTCGCACTCTCTTCACATTCGTCCTGACTTTCATCCACCAACTCAGATATGCTAATGTCAGACGCGGAGTCATCATCCTGCTCCAGAAAGAGCTTCTTGCTGGGTCCTGCCTTAGATCTCTTCAGTTTCTTCTTCTCGTTTTCCTCCCAGATGCATTTCATTTCCGGTGTTGACGTTGCCACCATGGACTTGCCCCTCTTTCGACCACGTGCAGCTTCTTTTCTGGCAGGGGTCTGTGAATACAATGACAACTTAATAGAATCAAATGTTAGACAAAATGATTAAGGAGAGGGGTGATACTTCAGGGATATTGATTAATTAATGTGTGTTTGTGTGTTTTCAGAGGTTTTTATATCTTTCTTACCCTTCAAACTACCCTGCCCATCTAATACAAAGTAGGTAGGAAAGCCATATTGCACTTTCGATATTTCATCACAGCCCTCTCTGCCACAAAATGTGAACAGGCACTCATTTCTCATCTACACACCCTTTTCCCCTTTTCTCTGTGATTTGTGATAGATGAAAGATTATTTTATGAGTGGTGGAAATGATTAATTCCACATGATATTAATGCAGTTAATTACCTTTGGGTAGCCACGAAGATCCACTGGACTTTTCTGGAATGCACTGGTTGGCATTGACTGAGCAGGTGCCGTCTCAGATGTTGACTCCTGTTCGGGCTCTTGTGTCCCACTTGAACTTCCGGGTATGGCTACTGTTTCGTCTGCAGGGTGGTCAGCTATTTCTTCTGTGTGCTCTGGTCGAGGACGATCCGTAACAGCAGATGGTAAAAACTCATTCGAGTCAAAGGCATTTCTGTCAAGGGGCCTCATGTCAGACACACGGAAACCCGCAGTGATGTTTGAGGGCGTGGCAGCTCTCACAAAGGCTGATCCTCCCAATTGTGCTAGTTGGTACATTGAAATTGTCTTTCCTGGATTTTGTAGCATCCAAGCATCAGCATTTTGATTGAAGGCTGCCTTAAGGGGACCAAAAACTGTTCTATCGAGGGGTTGAGTTTTGTTGGAAGTGTGAGTTGGGAGTGTGATAATGATGATGTTGTTGGCCTTTGATTTTTCCAATGCAGTGTATGATATGTGACTCTCGTGGTTATCCATTGTCAAGATGACAGGATGGTCTTTTGTTGGTCGAACATGTGCAACGGAGTGGTCAATCACTCGAATAAAGTTTTCGGAGGTCATCCATCCTGATGGATTTACGAGACCAAGTGATCCCTCAGGTGCGCCAGTCATCATCAGATCTCGGTAGTTGACCCGAGGAAAAACGAAAACAGATGGTATGGCCTGGCCAGTGGCAGAGACAATACAGTACATTGTCACCAGTTCTCCCCGTTCTGCTGAGGTAACCTGAGCAACTTGTTTCACTCCTTTTGGTGCTATGACTCATTGGACTTTGTGGACCATTGTTATGCCCGTTTCATCGAGGTTAAAAATCTGTGCACCACTCACTCCCTTCTCTTCATATACCGAATGCAAGAGATCAAAGTAGTTGCCAACGGTGTGACGGTTAAAGGCTGTGGCTCGAGCTAAGGACGTCGCTTCTGGCTGTCGAATGCTTAAAATTTCCTTATACCTCCTCATGAAACCAAGGTACCAGTCCTTACTGGCTGCTTTCTCTGTATCCCACCTGGCAGGATATTTGAGTCCATTGGCCGTCGCAAGCTCATATGCTAGCTTTTTCATTGATTTTACGGAGAGACCATGAAACATTTGGGAGAATTTTAGTAAGTAGTCCGCTAACATGGTTTCCTGTTCATCGGAAAAAATTCTTGCATGCTGATAGTTGGGTGACATTGGTTGATTAGGCATACGTGCTGCCTTCATGATGTTGTTGCGGAGAGTGCCACGGGGTATGCCATACTCTTTTGCGGCTTGACGGACAGGCTTTCCATTCTGCTGCACATCATTAACTGCTTTCTGCATGATTTCTGCTGGTACCTTCCCATAGTCAGGGTTCTTGCGTTTGTAAACCTGGGGCATCTTGATATTGTGTAAGTGTTAAATTGTCAACAATAATGATATGCAGTTGTTAATGCTTTTATAGCCATTTGTCTCATCTTGCGGAACATTACTTGGCCCACACTGAAGGCACAGGTTAGGTTGATTTAGACTAGATCTAGGATGGCAAGTTTAGTAAATTGTCTCATATTGGCAGTGGAAATTATCATAGAAGAAAGAAACTTTAAATGTAAGCATTAGCAATGAAATAAATTGTCATATAAATATAAAAAATACAAAGTGGGCTAGTTCTCCCCACCATCAACATCTGATATTCTAATTGAGGGGAGAACTAGCCCTCCCCATGGGCCAGTTCTCCCTACTCTGATTTTCCAAAATCATAATTAATTTTATCAAGTTAAACAATAATCTGTGGATCTAAATGGGTGTCAGGCATTAAAAAGTGAGTAATTAAGCAATAAAAAGTACTCACCTAATATTTAGCCAGGTCAGAATGAAGCTATTTGACTTAGATAAACGGTGAAAAAAGAAGTTTTTTCACTAAAAATCAATCAACTGCTGAATGCTCTCAACATGTGGGCCCAACAGGAAGCCGAAGAGCTCTTATGGAAAGAAAATGCCAAAAGCTAGTTTTTTTTATTATTTGCCCGATTGAATTTCACTATTAATTTTAGCTCTGCTGGGGGTGGGCCAGTTCTCCCCATGGGTTAGTTCTCCCCACTCACCCCTATAGGCCTGTTCTTATTTTGCAAAATTTTTAGCAAAAAGAAAAAAGAGAAACACTTTTTAAAAATAATTGTTTACTCGATATCTTTGCGCGCGCGCACGTGTGTGTGTGTGTGTGTGTGTGTGTGTGAAACCCAGGGGAAAAAAGTAGCCTTTCCAAAATCTTGTAGAATATATATAATTTGGAACCTGCAGCTTTTACCAACAAATGATCTGTTATTTAAGAGAATGCCCAGATTGTTTTCTGCATTAGAAGTTTGCATATTCTATAATAAGGCTGGGTCTAAAAAGAACGGATATACTATGTAGCACACCTTACGAAAGATCTAAAATCAAGACTTATCTAGATGTGTAGATACAAGATCTAGTCAAGAGGCAATTGCAATAGATGAATTTTGAAAATTTCGGTTGACTGGAGCAGACTGCCTTCGGTTGACTGGTAGGGGTAGGCATTGATCATTTTGATGTAGGCATGGGTCTGTCCAGTGCCCTTGATTAGATTGATGAATCCCTGATGTCTGAAAAGCTTTCTGGTGAGCTATTCGTTCTTCATCTACTCCCATACTTTGCCAAAAACCAAGAGAAACGATACTTTGTCTATAACTTTGCTGGCGTTCTGATACAAAAAAATTAAGCAAACTTCATTGTATGCATTTTTCAAAAGTTTGAAAACGACACCATCTAGGCGGTTGAAAAGCTTGCGTAGTGTGTGGGGAAAGAGCGAAAATAATGATCTCCTATTCCGTGGCAATCTTCAGTAGTTCTAGAACTTCATGCAATGAATGACTGTCCAAGAGTAATAGTTTAGGGCGTTTCCCTCCACAAATAAGAAATACCTCCGTGAGCCATTCCACTCCCACTGGTCATTTTTTCCATCCACCCCCGCTCCTGAAAGGTCCAGCACGTTTCAGGTGGGGCCAGGAATGTGCTGAATGTTGGCCTGATTTCATAGTCTGTCCTTTAACAACACATAATGATGGCATGGCTTTCCCACCAACGCTAATGCAGGCAACAATTGTTACGGTTTTGTGTGTGTGTGTGTGCTGTCACTTGTTCTCGCATAGAGGGTACCTTGGCCCTTTTCAGCTGTGATTTTGCTTGGGAATGCTCGAATTGTAGCACTGTTTCGTCCATATTCCACAGGAATCCTTCTGAAATCTTGTTCTCTAGCTTATTTGGTGAAGATCATAAAAATAACTGTTCAGCTTGTCAGGGGTCATGGCTTTCAGTCGCAGACCACTTCAGCATTCCGGTGAACGTATGGACAGGTTTGGGTGCCTCTGCTTCTAACATCGACAGTTTTTAACTGTGTTTTTAAACCCAGCTGATACTCTGCTGCACTTGTTTCCTGGTCATAGGAAAACCACATTTGGCACTTTCGATCACCCTTTTCACTGCTTCTGCCTTTATCTCCTTCGAGTCATTGAGAATCGATACTTTTCTCCCTGCCTTGACTCCAACAATTGATCTGTTTGATGTATAGTTGGCAATTGTTTTTACAGGGACGGCAAATGTCTTGTTTGCATCCCTGTAGCTCATACCACTTTTGACTGCAATGGCAGGTAAATTGATATTGTTCATTATATGTATCATAGTTTGTTTTTTTTTCCTTCTTCTGCGACATTTTTTCTCCTGTTAGATACAAAATGCAGGTATTTAATGAGGACATAAAAAAGTTTTATGCGAGCAACATCGTAGTTAAGTTTATATATGAACTGCGTTTTAGACAGAGAACATTTTAATCCTAGATCTAGGACATAAGATATCGTCAGATGCCATGAGATAATATGAGATGTGCTAAGATAACACAGAATTTTAACAAGTTTCACACTCAAACTGCACCTGGCAATCATTCCTCATTAAAATGAAATGCTTAAATCAAGTAATGTAGAGATATCGTAAGATAACATGAGATATCCTGATTTAATTTTAATAAATATCACACTCAAACTGTACGTGGCAATCCTTCGTCATCGAAATAAAATACTCAAACCGAGTAATGTTTTTATATTGTTCAATCAACACTATTTTAATTACATAGTTTTCCAAGAAATCAAAGTAAACATTTGAAAATGTCTATAATCAGTACATGAATGCCTTATCCAAGAAACTTCAAGATGAACTAATACCATTAAGAAAATGAAATGCTAAAACCAAGTAATGTCTTTTATCAACATCATTTTAAAAACATGTTATAAAAAGCAAAAATATGACAATGTCTATAGTATGATCCCTATAATATTTCAATATACTTCAAGATTAACCAAGAATGTTTATATAATGGCAATAAATATTGACTGTTAATAGTATTCATGCAAATCAAAACTGAGTTAATTTTGTCTTCTTTGACACACTCAAGGTTCGATTGCAAACTTTGTATCTCAGCAAAGCATTGTAATCACTGTGCTGTGGTCATCGGACAAGTGGAATGTTTTGTCAAAACCAAGCACTATCGTTTCTGCAGTCACCGGGAGACAACAAAATCTCTTTACATCGGAAATCTGCTCCTATGTAAAAAAAATAACGGAAATTTTTGCTGGACGATCAGTTTCAAAAAGAGAATTGTATATTGAAGCTCTTCTTTGATTTTGGACAACAGCCCTTGAATTCATGAACTGCAAGTGCTGGAAATTTTTAGCTGCCCAGGAAAGATACCTTCTTTTCATATCCTGCCCCATTTTTTTTGCGTGGCAAGTACATGTACCAGCTGAGGACAAGGACATCTTCGATTGATTGAGGATTCAGTGGTATCTGGACGTAATTTTTGTTCTGTCTCAGCTGAACACAATATTTGCTCTGAGCGCAGTTTTCCAATTTCTTGTAAGTTGTAGGGCTACATAATAGCTCCTGCTGGTTGTTATTCTCCCACGCTTCTTTATTGTCCCAGATTTGGGATTTTTTTCCATGTGCTCTTCTGTCCTTGTTTTCGTTTTTAAAAACAAAGTAAACATCTTCTACCTCTTGGCACTTCAGGGACAGTTTTTCTCAGAAATGCGTTGCAAAATATGTATAACCTTTTCGGTTTCTAAAAATCTCCCACGAGGAAGGGATTTTCTAGTTCTACGAGGTAGGATGTAATGTAACTTTGTAAGGTGCACTAGAAGAAACAAAACCGTCATCCTTATCATCATTATCAGCAGCAGCAGCATCACTAAATCAACCAGAAGCCGTATCATCATCATCACCGCCATTATCATGACAACAGCAACAGCAGCCAAATGATCACCATTATCATCATCTTTTACAAACGTTATATCTACAAGAGATTTCCACTTGTCATGGAGGACAACAAAATAGTTGGGGTAAAAATATTACATTTACATTGTAGTAGTCAGTGGAATAAATGAACATGTCCACGTAAGGATGAGTGCATGATTTTTTCGCTCTAATAGCCTCGAACATTCCTGGCAAGACGCTCCCTTCGAAAGTAAGGACCTCGGAATTAGTGAACAGGAGGATTAAATTGAGACGCTTGATGCTGCATTTATACATGTATGCACTGATGCCACTAATGGCTGTCATCAGCAATATCTAAACTCAGTTGTAACATCCTGTAAATGTGTGATATAGTGTCAAAACGGTCAAATACAAGATGGCCATCATTAAAATTGTCAACAAAGGTTTCATGTTCGTAATCATTACGGCTGCGGTTGAAAATGACTTGAGCTGTTGTGAGTAGGCAGATGAGCATTACAATTTACAAGTACTGTTTCTCAAAACTATGAAAAAGACCCTTTGAGTGAGACAGCGCAAAATAGACATCTTAGTTACTATCTCCGCAGACCTCAATTAGATTTAAAACATGATTCTCCAAAGTAACTGGGTGATATCTTCCTAAGATACTGAGAGGCACGTCGTCAACTGTCGATGCAATACTTGGCAAGGATACGCTATTGGGCAGACAGATATTGTATTTGTAGGTCTTGAGCATTAGTTGCTCTTGCTCTGGCTTGGCTTGGAGAGAATGACGCCTTTTTTCAGTTTGAAATTAAAAGTTGTAAATTTTAAAATCAAAAGATATACATGTAAATGTAACTCT
>BLXT01007646.1:2426825-2447983 GCA_019648995.1 Plakobranchus ocellatus | reverse complement strand
CCCCTTTTTTTCTAGTTTTACATTTATGTACCACATATTCAACAAAGTCAACAAATATGTTCCAAATTCCCGTCTCCCACCTCCTCTCCCAAGCTCAATCTCATACACACGCGCGCACACAAACACACGAGGCATACACAAGCACAAGAGAGAGAAAGATATAGGAGTGGCGAGGGGGGAGGGTGGTGTATAAGCCTTTACAGATGCGAGACTAAAGACAAGGAGAGATAAAGGGAAAGATACAATAATAAAAAAAGACATGTACCAGTAGATACACACGCAGTATGTGTATTTTGCTGCTGTTGAAGTTGGAGACAGGGAACGTACTTGGACGGATCTTATGCTGGATATCACCTTCTCCCAGAAACGCTTGTAACGCAGCATGTTCAGTGTGTCGTCTGCTCGTGCTCCGTAGAGAAAAATCAGTGCTTTCTCCCCTGATGCAAAGATGTCTGCAGTAGTTTTTCCTTTAGTGCTAGAAGTCTCTGCGAATTTGCATCAGTTTTGATTTGCTTCAAGGACAATCCTTTGGCCACTCCAAACTCCCTCATAGTCGAGTCATATCCATTTATGGCATGAAGAAATGAGAGGACATGGCACTGGCAGATGAGTGATACAAGACTGGTTTTCATAATGACAGCATGTCTATTTGTTTGTGTTTTTTAGTCTTCGACCCGGATTTCAGAAGAATTGGCCTACTGCATAGATCTGCATAGTGTGGCAACAGCACAAGCAGATTAGTGTCTTCCCCGATGACACCTGTAGTTTTATTGATTGCGCATGAAACCGCAGTCTTGACGATGAGATATTATATACCTGCATCCCCTTGTGCATGCAGAACTTGACATCCATCTTCCTTAAGTGCGTCACCCAAGTACTGTGCAAACGCCTCTTATCGTTGGAGTTCACTAGGAAATGTTCTTTCCTGGAAATGCAAACTATTTCTGAATTAAACCTGATGGTGGGTGAAACCACTCCACATGAACGCCGGTTGATGGTTCATCGTGTAGCAGTCAAAGACAATTCGAGGCTTTTCCTTTGGACGTATTCCACATAGGGTTGGTTTATTGCTGCAAATGTGTCAGTGTCACTCTTTTTCCAGGGAATTCTATACAGAAGAGAACCACCAGAAAAACTTATTCAGTATTATTCATCACTGATCTCCTGTTCACTCCTGGGATACTGCTAATAGTAATACAAGAGCGTCAGTCAATTTTGCCCTGGGGGCTTCTCTCAGCAAACCTGTTGCATTAAAGTTTATTTAAACAGAGCTAAGCGCTAAGTTCAAACTCAAACACTGAAGGCAGGTCTAGCTCCTCCGACAGCCCATTTGCTATCGTTATAAGGAGTTGGAGTAGGAGTTACGGATCTGCCTGAACAGTTTCACCGTCAACTTTGGCAGAGGCTTTGACTCTCATGGTCACTATTTGCTCTTTCTTCCAAAATATATAGGCTTTGACAACAGTGTTCTTCATGACCTCAAGAATGGTATGTCCTACCTCCTCGGTTTAATCCGAGTTAACTGGCTGGTCTGCGGTTACACAAGTGCTGATACTGCGCAAAGTTTCATCACAAGTAAATGGATCTTTTTGGGAAAAAAAATTCAAGACAGATCTCATGTCCTCATCATCCCTCCTTAGTCTGGGCTGTGAAGGTTCTGCATGCTGGCCGGTTGTTGCACTCTCGCTGCCTGTAACTTCTTGCACAGCTGAGTTCATATATAAAGCACAGAGTGGCCGAGACAGAAGCCACTTGGTTCGTTGTGAGTCACCCATACCCCTGCCACAGGTAAATCCACATTCCGCATTAGTGTCTGTTTAATGGCAAAATCTGTTGATAACGCTGCCCATAGGCGATCACTCCGACATAGAATATGATAACCATTTGAGAAGGCGCTAAATACTTCTGAATGTTGTTCCTGTAGTTCCTTTTGAAACACCTGCTGGAGATAATTACATGCTATCATTGCCACGTTGTTAAACATCGAGGCATTCTCCCAGTAAGAACGCACCTTTTGTTCTGTTACATGACAAACAAAAAAATGAATGAATATCTTTCAACAATACCATGCAAACTTGCAACTAGTGCAGAGGGTTGGAACTAAGATTTTTATGTGCTATCATTGCCACATTGTTAGACATCGAGGCATTCTCCCAGCAAGTACGCACCTTTTGTTCTGTTACATGACAAACAAAAAAAAATGAATGAATACCTTTCGACAATACCATGCAAACTTGCAACTAGTGCAGAGGGTTGAACGTTAGATTTTTACCTACTAACTATCATTGCCATATTGTTGAATTCTGCTTTAATTGATGATGTACTTTTTTCCGTAAGAGAAAAAGTGACATATATATGAGAGATTTTTTTTGCAAAATCCTTTTTAGAAGTTTGCGAATGCAATGAGGTTTTCAAGTGTTTCATCAACCCCGACATCCCACACGTCAAATCCTCGTGGCACCACTTACAAAATAGGAAAAATTGAGACTCATGTACATGTCAAAAGAGCTTCTATTAAATAAAACAAATTATTTGAAATTACCTATATGTTTGAAACAAAAAATGAAATTGTCATCAACAAAGGGAGTATTCATCATAATGAGAAAAAAAAACATGTTTTTAATCTGCTAAGCTTTCTTGCAAATATGGGTCTTGTAGTACTGCTTTTTCTCCTATTCCTCCTCTTCTTCCTCCACCTCCATTTCCTCCTGCATCCCGTGCAAAGCTCTGTGCCTCTTCAGTGCTGCAACACTTGGGAAATATTTTCCGCATCTCTTTGGGCCTCTGCACACTCTTTGACCTATGCAGCCTTTCTTGACTAAGGAAGAACAAAAATAATCGAAGGACAGCAAAGGAAACTCAGCCCCTGAGAGAATGAATATCAATATTCATATGAAATTAAAATATGTTGAAACGAAAGATCATACAGTATTACAATAAAGAAAGTGTCTGGGATAAAAAAGATCATTTGCAGCATTAGAATAAGAGGTTTTCTGTGATGGAAAATAGATATAATTAAAAAGTATGCCTGGGAGAGAAAAAAAAGTAATCCGTGGATGAAAAGAATGAGGCATGTAATTGTAAATCACCAGGCTGGGTTTCTTCTATGGATGGCCTCCCTACTTTCGAACATGCATACATAATTATGCAGGTCAGTTTCATTTGGCAAGGATTCTGCCACTTTTTTTTAGCTCTTGAAATTTTTTGTGGTAATCTTTTTTATTCCTTTCACTGACCCCAATGAGAGTTTTCAATTTTTGTCCCATTTCTTTCAATGCTTTTTTTTTTGTCTTTCATTAGAAATGATTTCATGGTTGGCTCTCAACGAATTAATTTCATCTGATAGCTTGTCTAGCAAGGGTTGGTTTTTTTGTTGTTGTAAGTTGATGGTGTAGAGGTTGAGGGTGGCAAGATAGGGGTTGACACGGTTGAGGCTGGAAGGGTAGGGGATGAGGCTGTAATGGTAGAGGTTGAGGCTGGTAAGGTTAAGTTCGAGGCTGGAGTTTCTCCTTTTGATGAATATGGGCTTGTTTTAGGGGTTTTGAACCCAAAATAGGTTAATCTACTATTGAATGCTATTTCTTTCTTCTTTACCAATTTTCCTACCACTACCAGCCTTGCACCCTGTCGAATACAAATCCTTTACCTCTTTGTCAAATATGTTGCCCTTTTTTTCTGGGTGCAATTGCCTGAACAGTTCACAAATCTCATTATAGAAGTTTTTGAAGCCATGTTTCAAGCACAGTTGACATCAAATCACGTATCAACATGGAACAGGAAGAAGACTTTGTCATCAAGTCAAGATTTTTTAATTTCATGTTTCATAGATCTACAAAGATACAACTCAACTCATACTTTCACTGTATTGATTACCTTGGTAAGCACAAAGATAGTAAAGTAATATGTAAAGATGGGACACTTCCTTCTTTGAGTCAATAAAAAATGCGTGCAAAGGCCACGCCCCCTTTGAGCGTGTACACATTGACTGCGCCGCGGATTCTAGATCTAGATCTAGGCTTCTTTTAATGGGTGAACCGGGCAATGTAGAGCAACAGAAAAAAAAAAAAAGATTCACCGTAAAACGTTTTTCGATCTAGATTCCAAATATCTAGATCTAGATCTAGATCTAGATCTAATTTAGAATTTATTGATTTTATTGTAATTGTTTTTTAACTTAAGATTTTTTTAAAGATTTCTTTTTCTTTCGCGGTAAATTTATATTTAAATGGAACTGTTGCATTTTTTCATTGAATAGCCAGATCATAGAAACCGAATGGCAATAACATTTTACGTATATTTACGTTCCCAAATTTTACTCTAGATAAGAATAGATCTTCATGTAGAATCTAGACTCTAGATTAGTATAGATCAACATCTAGAATCTAGACTCTAATAGAACTAGACTCTTATAGAAATAACCTCACTAGATCTGCCATATCACAAAAGTTCTTTTTTTAAATAATAATTTATTTTAATTTAATTCTGTACCTTTCTTTATCTTTCGGGAAGCGAAAAAACGACATCGATGGATTCTTCAGTCTTGAATTTGTACAAGAAATTGCAGAGCACCATTGGCTTCCTCGCTTAAAATTTGTATACATGTATTCCGCAGTGGTTATTTACAAATTGTACACTCCCACCGCTTGGTGGCGCTCTTGTCAATGATTACGCATATTTAGCCTAGTGTCCTATCTGTACTCTAATTTAGTATCTGTAGTAAGCATACACAGTCTTAAAAAAAGACATTTTGAGGTGAAATAGATTATTAATGAAAATAAAGTTTAAAAAATGTATAGCTATTAAAATAATATCAGCAAATGTCAAACTGGCAAAAATTTGCAATCAACAATTCAATATAGGGGACATAATACTGTTAAAATGATCCTCTCTTTGTTTGTGTCATGTACTTTTTTTTTTTTTTAAATATGGTGTCATTTTTTTCCATTTTTATCTTTTCTTCTCGTAAAAGTAACATTACATGGTTCAAGGACTCCCCCCTCCCTTACGCTTTTCTTAGAGTGGGAGGACCCAACCCCCCCCCCACCAAGCGTAAGATTTTTTTTTCAAGTATTGTATGTTATGAAATGCTCATACATAGTAAAGACTAAAAATTAGCTGCAGAGCTCAAGTACGTTTGCCTGACATACACAATACAATATTGGTATTAAAAAATGAAAAGATTGTAGTATTATTTTCTTTTTATGTTAACTGGAAATAGAATGGAAACCTGACTACTTTCAAATGTATGTAACTTGTATTACATTACAAGCAAATAACAACCTTTTCAACCATGAGCCAAAAGGATAAGGCAAATAATCTTGCACCGCACCAGTGTGTAAAATTTGTAGTCAAATAAAGGAAATTTCAGGCACGTCATGTCTTCTGTATATATTCACAGATGGAGCCAATAAAAGCGAAATGTTTTAATGTACTAATATTCTGTTGACTTTTTGTTTATATTAGTTTAAGTTGGTGTTTGTTATAATGTTGTTTCATATTCTAAAATTATTAGACAAGAATTTCTGCCTTCAAGCCTCAGTATTTTTATAAGGGACTTGGCAGAGAATTATCTATGTAAGCACCAAGATGTGTATAGTGCCCATAGGTCTTATCACAAAGTCACTTTTCATACTTGTGGTTTTTTTTTTTTTTTTTTTTAGGTTTTATAAAAACGGGTGTCGTCATGTCATAACACATTATGAAATCTTTTTGACAGATAACTTGAGACATGATACATATCTTATTACATTTATGACCGTATATCGTATATTAAGACTTACGGAATAGTGTCTCTGCAGATTTTCAGTGATCGATGCAGCAGTCAATATAAAAGAAAATTACCCTTTATGCGCCTCCAAGACTCCAAGAGCTTCAAAAACTGCATCCTTCACTGAAAATCATCATACACTGTTTTGCCTTAAATCATGGTAAATTCCCTTTGTAATTCATGTAGAGGAATTATTAAAAACTGTCCTTCTTCTGCAGTGATGAATGGCGCTAGGTTGTTAGTAATTCAAAATGACAGGGACCTGTTTTAATATTTCGTGGACGCTTTGAACCTTTCTTCTGGTGGCAAGGCCTGCCATCACCTGCTTAGAATCAGACGTTCATTTACCTGCTACGAGAGAGCTGAAAGTTTTAAGAGGACCCGTGGTTTGCATTGTATATATATATATATATATATATATATATATATATATATATATAGAGAGAGAGAGAGAGAGAGAGAGAGAGAGAGAGAGAGAGAGATGGTCGCAAAGCGATGGACTAGATGTTAGACTTCTATCAATCATACTTCTGCTCTGTGTGTTGTGAGTGAAGAAGGCGTTCGCGAAAATGAAGATTTCGTTTCAGGATGGGAGCTTGCTTTCTTTCACTGATCCAGCGGTCGTTAGGTCTTGGCCTTTTGGCGCATTTCCATGACATGGTATTTCTACTCTAGGTCTCCTGTAGCTGCTCAACATCTGCGTAGAAGATGTTATATACGTTTGGTCCGGGGATGAAAGTGGAAGTCTTGCTCTCAGCTCCCTGACGGATGGGCTCTTAAAGAAATGGTAGGCAATAGTTTCGTATGGGCATTGTCAATGTGGATATGTAGGAACCTGTTGTGGTTGCATCTTTTTCAGATGTGCATTTAGAAAAGCATGATGGAAGCGTATTCGAAAAATTGCAATTTGTTTACGCTGGAGGTGATTCGGTTTTCATTTGGCTTTGGAGTAGTCAAGTGGGCCAAGGCAGATCTGCCTGTTTTCCCCAGTGCCCATTTGTTGATCTATACCTCCTTGTTTGTTTTGATGATCTGTTTTTCTGCATTGTGAGATGCTGGTAGGTTAGGTTGCGGGTATATTGATCGTTGTTTTGCTGTTCTGTCAGCTTTTTCATTTCCTTGGATGTTGCCATGTCCAGGGATCCTCTGTTGTATAATTTTGACAGCCTTAGTACTGACATATGTACTGATTCCTTTCATTAGACTTTTGACGGTGGAATTTTCTAGTTTTTTGTTTTGTTTTAATAGATTCTCGTACTGACTTACAATCTGTGATGGTACATGTAATCACATTCTGTTATGTATTTGCATGTATCCTGGAGGTATATATGGCAGGTGGTAGAGTGATGCCTCGTTGGCCATTGACTTTGCTTCGTAGTTTTTGCAATGTTATCCACGTGAATTGTAGAGCTGTTCTATTGTTTGGTCTGGATGCTGTACACGAGAACCATATCCAGCATCTTCTGTGCCCTTAACGTAGGCAAATCTGTCAGTGCAGACGTGTTTCCAATCGTTAGGATATGTGTCCATTGTGTTCTAACCTGCCTTCAAAAGATAAAGTGGGTTGCTATTCTATTTATTTCCTTTTTTTTTCAGTTTAGTGAAAATGTCTGCTGATGCTGATGATGTTAAATGTGGAGGCGCGTCTCCATTTAAATGCTCGATTGTTTCTGTTTTCTGGCAGATGGTGTTTGCCTTGTAAAATCTCAGCAACATTTAACATTGACTTCTTTTTCACCCTTTGTTTAGATTTCCAAACCTATGAGAACTACAGACGGCAACATCGCAGTGACCGAAAGAAAACGGAATCTTTTAACAATTTTTTTTTGCATCCATTAATAACCCAGGACAAAAATAAGACATTTACAAAGAAAAAAATGAGAAACTTAAATTCTAAAGAAAAAGGCCCCTGTGCAACATCGTTTTTGAAGAGGATTTCACACTGTCTAACTAAGCTCAACAGAGCAATGAATTTAAAATCTAAAATCTCACAAGTCCCCAGGCCCAGATAAGATACATAACAAGATGATTTTTGCACCTGGGAACAAAATAAACCCTGCTCGACCTCGCCAACCTTACGTGGCACACCAGCAACATCCCAAAGTCATAGAGAAATACAATCCTGACACCTATCCTTTATAGAAGGGAAAGCTCCTAGAGGGACTAAAAGTCTACCATTCCATTTCCCATACTTCATTCATCATGCATCGGGAAACGTGGAAGTTGAAAGAATGCTCAGCACAAGGCTTAACTGGTGGCTGGAGACATCTAATATCATCGCTAAAAAAAAAAAAAAAGCAAACAGGTTTTAGGACGGGAAAAAAAGAACGGATGATCAGCTGCACCGACTCTCTCATAAAATCCTGAATGGTTCACAGAACAAAAAAACACCCAACAGCTATTTTCGTTGACCTGCAACAGGCCTATAACATTGTGGCGGAAGGGGCTCCTCCTCAGAATAATAACTAGGCAGCTATTATTGACGTGGAATCCATCAAAATAATACAAAACCCTATGCCCTGCAATATTTAGGTGGAAGGTTTTCCACCCAAATAATACACAGCCCTTTGCCCTGTTTTATTTAGGTGGAAAGTTTTCCACTCCAGTGTTACATCCCTTTCCTCTAGAATCTAGTCCTATATCAGGTGGCATGTTTACCTCCTTAATGAAACAACTAATCTAGGTCTATCATGTAGTATATCATGTAGTAACACTAACAGTGTGCAAATGTCTCTCACTCTCATTATTTGACCCTCAAGCAAATTGTTAATTGAAAAATGTTGCTTTCCTGTGTATACTAGCTCTAGTGGTTGATGTTTGTCTTGTTTGGTAGGCGCTATTTTATTTTTCTTCGCTTGTTAAATTCTCAGTAGGAAAATACAGTTCCAACTGCAAGATTCGCCATTCCACTCGATCTATCTGGATTCTAGTACAAAAACTATTTTCACTTAGATCTAGGTCTATTCAGAATAACAAGTAATGGTTTGATTAGATCTAAGCACAGATTCAATTGAGCGTTATGTCAATTATAACTTTTCAGAATAGCAAGTAATGGTTAGATTAGATATATCTAAGCATAGATTGAATTGAGCAGTATGTCAATGATAAGCTTCATGGGTAGTCATATGTTTTGTTTTTTTTTTAAACCGGATAATGAGCCGGTCAGCGAAGTAAAAACAAGAACTTTCCACTTAAATAAGAAAGACCCCATCCCGTGTATTATTGAGGTGGAACATCTATCTACCCAAATAATACAACCCACCAACTCTATATTATTTAGGTGGAAAGCTATACAGTGTATATAATCCGGGTAGATAAAAACCTTCCACCTATGAAAGAACTCCTTGTATTATTTAGGTGGATTCCACCTCCATAATTACTTCCTAATAAATACAGGTATCCATGGAAAAGTTTATAACTAGATAAAATTTTATCTGACTGACGCGACGATACAAACCAAAGTCAAAAAGCCTTTTCATCCAGAAAGGTAGGCCTACTAGAGGAAGGATCCCCCTACAAGGATCCCCCTGAGTTGTACATTTTTCCTCCTGTACATCAACGATCTTCCAAAAGTCACACAGTCAGGGCGTGTTCTATACGGCGATGACTTAATCATATGGCACACATTCATCCATCACAAAATCAGCGCCGAGAAGCTCAACGAGGACTCACCACGCATCAGCAATTATGTACATGTACTTTAAAAAGTGGAAACAGAAGATAAATTGTACCAAAACAGTCCTGCATTTTCACTGTTCAGGGTCTCAAGACAGACACTACCCCTTGCACTCGAAAAAGTACAGCTGAAAAGGGAGAATAACCCAGAATAGCTAGGTGTAAAGCTTGATAAAGACGCTTTACACTGTCACAACATGCACAAGCCATGAAACGATTGAAACTACTCAAAAGACTTGCAAGTACACTGTACCTCTTGGGGAGCAAACATAAAAGACTGCATTTACTTTACCCGAAATTTTTACCTTCCGCAATGGGATAAACTTAGCTCTACAATAGTACAATCAATATGTAGATCTGTAGATCTAGTTGAAACTACACAAGAAACATAAATCAAACAACGCCCTACTTTTGAATTTCATCTCAGGATGACTCAGATCAACACTTACAACCGCCTGTGAAATACACATTAATTGATGTTGAACCTCTACGTCTAAAAAGAAAAGCACAGACCGTCCCAACAAAAGGCTTGTAGAAGAAAGGATGAAAATTTATAAATGTGTAAGGAAACGTGACATTAAAGCTGATGAAGTAAACCATGTCGGGAACGTACTTAGGAAGATAATCAGGAGAGGTCTCAAGAGAGTCTTGGTGGATCTGGAGCACCTTCTCTCATCTCGAGGTGATTTTTTTTTTCAAATTGCAAGATTTGCTGTCTTCTTGCTCTACTTCTGAGAAGCTTAAAATAAAAGGGTTTCAACATGTGCGTAGCCTTTTCTCTCCCAATTTAATTTACGGGTTAAAAGTCAAAGCTTTATGAGTGCTTCAGCTTCAGCAGACAAAATTGCACGCTCCCTTTGATCAGTTGGTTTGGAGCGCTTGTTTCCTGTGCTCAATGAAGATAGTGGCAATTATATGCCAAGAGAATTGTCCATTGCTTGTTTTAGAAATGACTCTTTGCACATTGAACTCAAATGCAGGGTGTAGTTGAAATGTGCATGAACAAGTCGTATTATCTGAACAGAGATGCCAGTTGATCGACGCATATGGCTTAAAATCAACCTGTTGCACGGGATATGGTCTGGATGGTTCCAATTATTTACCTGGGATTTGAGGCTAAAACCCTAGGACAAAGAGGAGTAGACAAACAAGAGGGGACAAGGTGACGTCACTCCACAGGGTTTGCACTAGGCTGCCGCGACTAGCGATGAAGTGTGGCAAACAAGAAGCACGTGATTAGTTTTACACTCTCCGGGCTTGGTGGAGAAATGTTTTTTTATTCTATTCTAGCCACTAAACCTTGAAGTACTCAATCAATTTGTAAAATAAAAAAAGGACTCTTACAAGTGCAGCTCTGGGTCTTTGGAAAAGCGGTGGGAAGATAACTCTGGTCTACTGTTCCTAATATTGTTACAATTTATTGCTTGATACCACTGACAATGAGGATTTTGCGATTTATTTGCGCCAATACTGAAAAGTGCAGGATAAACGAAGTGGTAAAATTATCAAATCATAATAGGCAATACGGTTTGTTTACCGCGCTTGGCATCTAGTTGCGAAAAGCGGCTCGTTTCCAGTCTTCGCCCTAGGAGCTGTTCAAATATAATCTTACACCTTTTTGAGGACTTTTTAACCCCCCCCCCAATGTAATATTAATTTGAGAAATATTTCAGTTCACCTGCTGATGACCTGTTATAGTAATTCTTATAATCCCCCCCCCCCCCACACACACACACACACTCACATCACACAGCCTTTCTACACTTTTCTTAAATTTGCCTGCCCCTATGCATTAAAGCTATGAATGGATTACTGTAGATGAACTTATTTCTTGTATCCGTGTAACGGTGCGGACCTCTCGTGACAATAATAGTAACACAATGATGATGATGGTGACATCTTGATCGTACCAAAGTCTAAAATCCATAGCACAATCAGTGCACTATGCAGTTAAATTAACATACATATTCATGAAAAACATGCATTATATGCACATGCGCCTATGCAGTTCTACATTCATATTGAATAAATCAATTAAAACTGGCAAAAATGTAAAATCAACACTAACATCCACATTATAGGGTATATTATAATATTAATACTGTAGTGTTAGGCAGATTTATTTATTGATTGTATCTTAAAACGAGTTGCCTCTCTCCTTAAGTGTTTTTTTTTTTATGTTGTCGCGTCATAATTGTTTTTCCTTTTTTTTATTTTATCACCTCAAAAAGTGTAATATTATATTGAGTCAAGACCCTCGTCTTCCTTTCTTACGCTTTTCTTACAGGAGAAGAGCACCGCATCTAACCCTCCCCCCTCCCTAGCGTAAGATTATATTTGAACGTCTCCCTGGAGCATTTGGGCCATGCTCTGGGACTTTGGCAGGTTGTAGCTTTTACCAACAACGTCCTTGGACTTGAAGTTAACAAATTTATGTTTCTATCTATACTACTAAAAGTCCACCTGCCATGAGAAATCTGTTAAATTGTCAGGTCATGCTATTTTTTGTCTTTGCAGTCTTAATTTCTACGAACTTTTTTTTTTGTTTTGTTTTTTTGTGTCATTATTGGTCCTATGGGGACATTCAAATATAATCATATAATCTTACGCCTTGGAGGNGGGGGGGGGGGGGGGGGGGGGTGTCTTGAACCAATGTAATATTACATTTTTGTGAGGGGAAAAAATAAACAGGAAAAAAAATGGCAACATAAAAAAATAACACAAAAGGAAAGAGGTAACTATTCTTAACATACAATCAATAAATGAATCAGTGTATTTCATCCCCTAAAATTATATTATTAATATTAGAATTTTTTCCAGTTTGAACGATTTACTTAATTTCTCTGTATAAATGTGGACTTACATATATATGTGTATATGAATGATTTTCATGAATATGTATGTAAAGTGCATTGAGCAGTGTTTGTGCTATGGATTTGCATGATATAAATGTCCTCTTCTTCTCCTTATTATTATTATTATCATCATCATCATCATGAGTGGTCCAAAAAAGCGGTTTGAACGTTACACAGATAAAAGAAATACGTTCAACTGCAGTAAATCATTTATAGCTCTCTTTTAATCTCTTTAAAATTAAAGATAATCTAATGTTGAATGTTCAGCTTGTCACAAAGCAGTAAGTCTTATTATTAAAACTGCGACAATAAGTCATTGCTTTGGAAATTTATTCAAATTCTTTCGTCATCCGGATATTTACCAATTTGCATACTCAATGGTTACTGAGAGCTCCAGGCACTTAAAATCCAGCAAAATCTATTCTCCGATTAGAGATTATTGCTATTTGTTTCAAAAAGCAACTAGTGTATGCCAGTATATGCGCTATTCCTTGTGAGAGTCTTAAGAAAGCGTCCGGTTCAAATCCTAAGGATTGCAAAGTATTTTCTTTCACAACCACTGACGCAGGATTACGCATTTTAAAGAAAAATAGTAAAATTGTAATAGTGGTTTTGTAGCAAAAGTATGCGTTCTATACTCCTTCAAACTTTCAACTTCTCTCGGCTGCTTTCTAACCTGCAATTCAAGAAGAATGCACACTTGGCTTGTAAGTACGCTAAAGCTTCGTATAGGGGGTAAGTTTTCGTGAGCGGAGACAGCCCAACAGGCCAGAACAACGACCAAATGTAAGAAAGGTGTAAGAAGGGGAGGGGGTAAAAAAATCCCAAAAAAGGTGTAAGATTATATTTGAACAGCCCCTATGCAACGTTTATCTACTTTAGGATTTCTTAACAGTTAATGAAAGACAAAACATAAAAATAACATTGTCATTTGTTTTTCTATTCTTTATATTTGTTTCGTAAAGAAGTCATCACTCTCTAGACGATTTAGTCATTTGGCCTTATGTATGAGCATTGTAAAGCGCTCTTCAGTAAAAGTCTTTGCGTATTTGATGCCATCGTCACTGGACTATTTTATTGTATAATTAAGTAAAACATCATTATGTAAGAATAAAACTAAAAGTGAAAGAAAACTCTTAATATTTATACGTAGAGTATTGTTAAGCCTTGTTTTGATAAATTAACAAGCTGTGTTATGTACAGTTTTTTTCTTTTTTTTTTTGTTTCTTCCTCCTTCCTCAACCACATCATGATCGTCAAGATCTATTATAAATCTTGCATTGTTTTCATTTGCAATTTTTTTCATTTCATCATCTTTCACCTGCTCTTTATCTGCTGTTGCCAAATAAAGAGCAGTATCGTCAGCGCTACGTCTATGGACGATACTGCTTTTCATTTGGCTACGGCAGCTATAAATTGGTTCAATGCTGAAAATATTGAAGAACATAATTTGAAATCTGTTTTTCCATCACACATTATGTATTACCCAGTATGTCAACACCAACACTCATAGCAATGCAGCATGAATACCATTCAGTTACAAAGAACAAAGTGAGATGGTACAAGTACTGTGCAAGTAAATCACTAAATGCATCTCTTTTTTCCAGCAGAATACTTTGACGCATTCAGCCCAATAAATAATATTTTGTTTACCAATAAATTTTATTATCATCCGTTGAGCTTGTTTAAGCTGACTACTATTCAAATAGTACATGCACATCATCTCCCGTCCTCATGCTTATCAAACCACTCTAGGACTAGACACTGATGGTTCTTTCCTTTGAATCATTATCAAATAATTATTGTGCATATATTTCTACTCTTGTGGATCATGCTAATTTATCTGTACTCTGAATTCCACTTATAGATTCCCATCAAGTCCTAAACTGTAATCGAATGTCAAGATTCCGGCAATGAATATATACGCAAGGTGCATTAATATCCTCACAATCACATCTTCTGTCATTTCTACCTTACGCTCAGTGCCTCCCAAATTGACAGTTACAACCATAGGCACAATATCATCATGCCATTTCATTGTTAATGGTAGGTAATACTAATAGTACAGTAAGGTGCCTCTGCAGATTCATATGTACAATATGTTGTCTTGCCAGTAGGAGTTGAATCCCAAACACTAATGAATTTATACTAGGCAACATTATAAGAAAACGTTTTAGAATTAGATTTAGATACGGGCAAGGTATCTAAATTCACCTTTTTATTGTAATTTAGATCCTATTATTTACATACACACACACACATGTACAATTTAAACGTTTAGGTCAAACATCATGAATTTACTAAGCTACTGGATACACTATCTTCTCAGGCTGATTCTGTCTTTATATCTTTACAACTTCTAATCTTTCACTTTGTTTACACCAATTCTTCAAACTGTTTGCCCTCCAACCATATTAAAAACATCCATGGATTGATAAAAAATGTAGCAATTCACCACTGAAATTGCACGTGATTCAATCTGAATGCAGGCACAAAACTAAAGAACCCTTGAAGTTGAAGTACAATAGTACATTCTTACTACATTGGTCTTCACTAGATCAACCAGGATCATTATCTGTCTAAAACTAAAGAAGCATGATAATGACATGCATTTGCCTCATCATAGGAAATTTATCCCTTCTCCTTCACCCCCTCCCAAATGCTCTATCCTGGTTCTGAGACAACAAATCCAGACTAGATCTTTCAAAGATAAAGACAGGTAGTGCTTGCCCTACACTGTGTGAAGCACTTGGCAAAATGTTCAACTTTCTGCCCCTCTCTTCTGCAATCAGTCACAAACTTAAGAAGTGCAGCAGCAGCAACAACAATAACTGCAACAACAGCTACAACAACAACGAAGATGGCAACGACGACAACAAAAAAAAGAAAGAAAAAAAAAGACCTTCACTACAGAAAAACTTGCTGCAAAGTCCATCTTGTGGGATTTGGTGCAAGATATATTAGAAGCTTTGGGTCTTGCTAGCTTTACAAGCTATTTATTTAAAAAAAAAAAAAAAAAAATCACGTTTCAGGTCAATTTGACCTGATTAGTCACGAAGGGGTTTTAAACAGACAACCTTGCTAATCTAAATTGATGGGTTCGGAGAGAACACACTCTAACGCTGTAACAGCATAGGCCAATATTGCATAAAATCTTCACCCTTTGTATTTTTGTTTACTTTTTTTTTTTTTTTCAATTTTCAAGGAGACATATTGTTGACAAACAATATTGATATCTTTGGGGTTTTTTTTACACACCTTGCCCTTCCCTTTCTGTCGCGCATTACTCCACGCAAACTTAATACTGTTACCAGTACCTTACACTACAGCAGGCCAGGCCTGATGTCTGGCTAGGTCCAGGTCCACTGCAAACACCCGCTCTTCCCTTCTATTCCACTACTCAGTTATATAGCAAGACCATGCCAGACGCCTGCCTACAGGTCCCATCAGTGCAAAGCTAAGCAAACACTGTTGCATTACAGGCTGTAATAAAGCCACTTCTCTTGTTGAGGACTTCAGGACCGCAGAACTTATGAGACAATGAAATTGTGAAACAAAGCTCTATTTTTTTTAATCGATAGCAGGCGCAAGAACCTCTTAACTGAAAGGGAAGGAGAAGGAGATAGAGAGATTGGTAAAAAAGAGAGAAAGATGCAAGGATAGGCACGTGTATTCACATCATGTTGTGATGGGTGGGATTGGTTTAACTGATAGAGGGCTGGCCCAGCTCAAAATTAACAATGGCCTATGGAGGGTGTAAGGGGCATAATCCTAATTTACAAAAGTACACGTTTTACAAAATTTGTCATAAATTTTAAACCAAGGAAGGTACAAACATAATTCAAACACCAAAAAATAGAAGATTGGATGCACTTTCTTATGATATATAACACTAAGTATCAGTGATATTATGGGATATTGAAAAAAATTGACAACACAATCTCGGCAGTGGGGCTAGGACTAGATCTAGATCTAGATCTACATTCAGATTCATCATCGTCGGAAGAGTCTAGACGTAGCCCATCAACTTCTCCGTCCTCTACATCAAAATTCACTTTCATCATCAGTTTCAACTCCAACATCTACAGGGCTACCCTCATCTTCATCTTCTTTATTCGTCGATCTGTCTGTCAGTTGCGAGAGCAAGTTGAAGGTCATTTTAAAAAATCGTTACTCGGTAACCATTCATTCAATTTTAGAACAGTAAACGGAAAACGATAAAGTAGAACTCTTCAAACAACAGAAACTATCAAGGCCCAGCCACTGTAAAGAAAATAAAGGGGCTTATTCCGTATTATAAAAGTGTATGCTATAGTCAAGTATCAACGGGCGATAGCGGGCGCTCCCCCAACACCCATAAAGGGCGGTGGCGGGCGATAACACTTTTTATCAGTTAACTTAACCCATTCAGCCCCAGCCCATAGCCCAATGTTAAACCTGAAATACCATGGCAAGGAAAGTAGCTCGGCTTAAAACATGACTAGATATTTTTTTAAAAATCATGAAAAATAAAAGTTTTCATTATAATTTGTTCAACCATATGTAATTTTTTTCTCAAATAAATTCTGCATGCATTGTAAAACAACTTGGTATGTTTGTGGTAATAAAGAACAGTAGGTTCTACAAATTCATCTATCTGAATGTCATGTAGCTCACTTGATCTTGGCAGCCCCTAGGTCTGAATCTACGTTAAGATCTATATTGAGAACCATTGTCAGAGTCACTATCTTCATTTTCCATAACCTCAAAATCTACGTCAGATTCATTGTCATCTTCATCAATTCTAGTGAAAAATGTACCATCATCATCTTGGGTGGAGTTACTGGGGCCAGAATCTACTAAAATTTGTAAAAAAATTGAAGGCCATGATTACACACGATTTATTAACATTTCTAGCAAAGAAGCCTTGCTAAAAATATAGAAGTAGCCTCCCTTAGCATGTTTTTAGTAACACACACGAGATTGTGAGATAAGAGTGAGATTTTTGTTGCCATATAGCATCCAAGTAAACACTAGTGTTATTGGACATTAATGGGCATTAGGGGTCGAGTATATGGTGGGCGTTAGTGGGCGATGTGGAGCTGAATGAGTTAATAATTCAGTAGCTGGTTACTCTCCTTTATTTATTTTACTTATTTATGTGCTATGGTTACACTAAAATATGGTTTAAACCAAAGAAGAAATCATATTCCATACAATTTTGGTTTAAATGTGTTCCACTCTATATTTCTTTGTGGTTCTTGAACTAGTCTGCTGAAAATATTTAAGAGGCAGAGAGGAGGAGGAAAAAAACTTTAATACAGGTGAGATGCTGTATTAAAGTAATAAAATTTTGATTGAGAGTTTCTGAAAATGTTTAAACATAGAGTGACAAAAAAGATATTTATAATCCAATGAACTTCAATGGCCTCAAAATTATTATTCATGTTAATATTTCTTTATTTTTTAATATCAATGGACATTTTAAAAATTAGAAAATACTGCCATACATAACACTAAGAAGATGTACATCAATTTATATATATATTTAAAATGCACCACACCTGCAGGCAATCACAAGCACACCACTTACAAAACACAATCTGTGAAAATGAATGTGACTCATTGCATGAAATTTGAAATGATATTATTTACGCTTGCCTTAAAACAATTTCAAAAAAGGTATTTTGAGTCCTTGACATTTTATGCTATTACTTTAGTAGAAACTTATTACCTTTAGATAATGCTTACTTAATGTTTTAAAAGGATGTAAAATTCTAAAGTAAAACACACAACACATTTGTTGCACAGTAGGCATTTATAGACAATCTTTACAGCTTTTTCATCACATTGATGCTTGTTCATACCCTTTGACACCCATGATATAGAGGAAAGAAAATTGCATTTTTTCCAACATATTCCTTGTTATCCCTTTTGAAACATTTAGAGTTACGATTCTGTTAAGAAAGGGTTGTTGTGTTACTGGTAGTAGCCAACATAGATTTGTGGCCATTTGATAATCCATTCACACAAGATCGACTCCCTGAATCCTTGCTGCCATCACTAGAGCTGGCTATTGCACCAATAGAAGATGGATGCGGGGGTCTGACAAGTTTGGACTAGTTTTTAGGTGCTGGCCACCCTCTGAGGTAGTTAAGCTAAAGGAAGAAGGGAGGGAAAATTCATGGCCTGCACTTCCACTTCCTGGCAGAGGACTATCGCTGAAATCCAAAGCACAGCTGCTACCACTGTCTTCAGGCTCTGGTTTGCCTGAAACATTGAACAGAGGTATTTATTAAGATCCCCCACTAGGAGATTGGTTCAGTGTAAGCAGTCTAAGAAAACGCCTAGCCAGAGGTTGTGGGGAGAGGCAATGACTTAGCTTGGGTGGGCAATGATCCAGATGGGATGATACCAGAGGCCAAGCTCTCCTGATAGTGAGACACAGGAGGACCTGGTTCCAGAGGACTGCAGGGCCCAAGACTTGAAAGGTTGGTGGCCCCTGACCTGAGATGGTCAAGCACCGGAGCAGAAGGCTGTCCTGGAGGGCCTGCCCTCAGAGGATCTGCCGCAGCAAGGCTGAAAGGGCTGCAATTTTGTAATGTCTGCTGTGAAACTGGCGTTTCTGTGTTGGGTGAGCACTGTTGGGGATGATGATTATGACGATGATCAACAAATCCGGGTGAGAACGAAGGATGGAAAGAAGTTTGTACATTGTTAGATCTAGATGAAGGTTGAGCTCCTCCTGCTCTACCTGAACCCAGGAGGGGTTGAAGTTCAATTAATCCTGAATTATAAAGAGAAGATGAAGGCCCATTAGGCTGCCTCACCATCACACATGGAACATCTTGAAAACCGTCACATATAAACGACTGCTCTAAGTCACTTGCTTTTTCTCCAAAATCACTGTGATCATTATTTCCATAGCCATTGCCTGGGTGAGAAAAATAACCTCCCCTCTGAGGTTGTTCATTGTCATCTACATATGTCACAGAATCTATTCCCTCATCATACACAGAAGCAGAATCAGCACTAGCTGTTGGGGAACCATAGCCATAATCTGACGCAACCCTAAGGGACTGCCTAGGAGCAGCAGCACCCTCACAACTTAAACTGTTCATGCTGCAATCATCATCTTCCTCTCCCACACTGCCTCCCTCCTCATGCTCCCCAAGGGTCCTTCCAGCATCACTGCTGTGTCCACCACCTTCACTAAAATAGTATGACACCTTCTCAAAGCGTGCATTTAAGTGTGGCAGCAAATATGCAATGATCTCTTTAAACGTTGGCCTGTTCTTGATTCTCTTTGCCCAACATCGTCGCATGAGATATGCCCTGGGAAAAAGAAGATTCAAATCATGTAATAAATTAATGCAGGTGCATACCAACTGAATCACAGTCTCTAAAATTTCTCTCTCAGGAATATATAATAATATATTCTCATTATTGATGCTTGAAAATAATAATAAATTGAATAATTCCAGGAACAATACAAATCAATCACGATTGGTCATGCCTCATTGTGTATTTTCATTAATGATTATTAAGGATTTGCCACAATTTTGAATATAATTTGTAGAACACATCTTGTCAGAACATTCACAAAACTTTTGGAAAATGAATTAAATCATTTATTCACTTTTCAAACTATAACATTATCTTTAAGGCAATTGGAAAAACCACAGAAAATAAATTTGAAATATACACATTCTCATTTTTAGGGAGATATCTCTGAAAAGTGTCTATAACAAAGAGAAATGTGAGTTTAACAAAAGTGAAGAGGTAAAGAAAGATGACCAAAGAAAGAAGAGAAAACAAAGCAGGAAAGGAAGGATTTTATAGAAAACTGCTAGAAAAAAAGACCAAAGAATTGAAAAATGAAAACAAGACAAGAGCTTGTGTGCATGTGAGATAGAGATTGACAGAGAAAGGGGAAGGGGGCAGGGATGCCAAGACAGAATTTTTATTACACAGCTTGCAATTTTAATGTAATTAAAAGGGAGGAGGGGCACTATTTCAACATCATTTTACTACTGATATAAATCTATGCTTACCCTACACCTTCTATTATTTTAAAACTTTTTTCTCAGGGTTCAAAATTTATTTTCCAATTTCCCAAATTCATATCTACTTCGGTTTTATATAACATCGATTGCTTTCTCAGCATTTTTTTCTAAAACTGCATGTAATATAACGAGTAAAGAAGAATGACTTATTTCAAATCATGTTCCACCCTTTATGCATTTCATTTATAGATAATTTATAAAATCAGAACATCAATGGATCAAAACTCTGAAAAAATGATTAACCTTATCCGTACGAGGCGTTTTATTGTCATATCTGTGTGTCAAGGGTAACCGAGTGCCCCCTATTTTTTATATCAATATAGTCTTATTTGTATGTGTGGGGTAAGTGCGTGACCCCACAGTGTGTATAGTAACAAAATTACTATATACTTATCTGTACATGGGGAATAACAAAATCACCCCATACTTTACATAGCAGAAAATAATGGAGGATTTCAGAAATGACCTTAGATCAGTTAAATATTGATTTGTCAATCTTATTATGTAATGATATGTCAAATTGAATTTTGAGGATTACTGAAAAGCTGAAAGAAAAATTCCTATTTTAATTATATAAAAAAAAATTAAAAACAAGCCTTAGGGTAACAAAATTACCCCACATGTACAGATAGGTTTAAATTGTAGGGGCTATACTGGTACTGAGCAAAGCCAATAAACCCATGGTGAGAGACATTAAAAAAAAAGTGTGCCCTCTACAGGTAGAGGCACAACCAGCAGACACGAGCTTGGGCCTATTGTAAGCACAAGAGAGAGGAAAGACTGAGGCCTGCTGAGAGATGGTAAACAATCAATCCC
>BLXT01007646.1:2398666-2426033 GCA_019648995.1 Plakobranchus ocellatus | reverse complement strand
CAAGAGAAGGGTCCCCTGCAGACTTGCCATGGTCATGTTTACAGTTGCAAAAGCATTAAAAATATCATCCTAGGCAAAACAACACGAATATCTTTGAACACTTCAAGTCAAGTAAGAAAATGAACAATTTCAAACAATGCAATTCTGGGATTTGGGGTAGAAAATGAACAATTTCAAACAATGCAATTCTGGGATTTGGGGGGGGGGGTGTTATCTTACTTTAAAAAAAAATGCACAAATTTTCATATCTGCACAATGGGATTAATGGATAAGAGACCAAAATTCAAATGACTTAAGCCTACATTTCCTCTGGGCATCTCTCGGGCATGTCCATGGTGCTCCCATCAATGATGAACTTTATGACTTGATCATTGGACAATCCTTGATATGGTTGGGTTGCAAGGGTCACCATTTCCCAAATTACCACACCATAAGACCTATTTGTAGAAAAATTGTTTTATGATTAACAATCATATGTACGATTAACAATAGATTTTGATTAAAAATCAAAATGGTACAGAAAATCAAAGAACAAACGGAGGTGTGTAATGGCTTCTGCTAAGCAGGCTAATTCTTTTCAGGTGCTACATCAGGTAGATTTGTTTATGACAAATTTTGAAAGCGAGCAATAATTTCTTTGTTACAGAGTTTGATCTAACTGGTTTTTCAAAATCTTTTCAGCAGTCTTGACAATGTTCCTTTTCCTGAAACTGTACTAGACATGTAAAAATATACCTGAAGTGGTGCCAAGTCCTATTGAATTAAAATAATTAATAGGCCTGATTTACGGGATCAACCCAAGCATGTGGTAAAGACAGTCCTGAGCCTGCTGAATTGCCTTGTTGCTGTGCAACATCACTACAGGCCATCACCTGGTTTCCAGATAGACATTACTGCATTTTTCTGTCTAAACACTAGCTCAGCGTGTCAAGCCCTTCCTTCAATAACAGTTGATATTTCATTTTCAACTCTGAATGAAAGCTTACCAAACATCAGACATGCTTGAGAACATGCCATCTTTGAGAGATTCCGGGGCCATCCAGCGCACTGGAAGCATCCCTTTCCCTCCTTTTCTATAGTAATCTGTTTCATAAACATCCCGCGTCATTCCAAAATCTGTAAATTAAAAACGAAAAAACTCCTGGTTACACAATACATGTATCAAGTTTAAAATAGAAACATATTGGAGGCGACACTGACTAGAGGTAGCTGACATGGGCAACTGTGAGTCGCAGCTACCATTTTTTACCCAACAAAAAGTAAGCCTGACACCGAGTAACAAGATTGGCCTCATGGTTCATGCGACAACAGTCATGCAATAGCATCCCCCAGAGTGACTGACAAATTATCCTTTTGCTCTATTCCGAGCACTTCTTTTTAAATTTCAGAAGGCTTGAATATTGTACTTTTTTTGGGGGGAAAATTGATGATGTGGTATGCTCAGCCTCTGAAGAATTTGCTAATATCAAAAGTATAACATTTCTAGTTTGGTTTAGGTATATACTTAATTGAAATAATTGAAAAACGGTTTGGATTGTATGGTGTGTTACATACAGAATACCTACCTACCTACCCATATTACCCTTGTTTATTGAGCCAAGTTTTCGCTACCATTTCCAGACCATCTCTTATATGAATTATTAAGTTCACTCCTCCTCAGTGTCAGTCACCCAGAAACTATTTTTAGTGAAGTGCTTTCAGTCTGTTGTAATTTCATTTCATGGAAAGTTCTTACATTGCTTTGCACACTTGAAAGATTACAACAATCCACATTAAAACATTTCCTACTGCCATATTAAAACCACTTCCCTGCAAAGAAACCCACATATTGAAACTGAAGTTCATAATTTTTATGCTCTATCAATATCATTATCATCAATACAGATCACAGTCCAGGAAATACAATAACAGCTATCTTGCTACAAAATAGACTGGTAAGAAGCCTGCCAGACAGAAATTTTAAAAAATCCTAAATATTTAAACAGCAAATTGAAAAAAAGCCAGAAATTGATCAAAACTGGGAATTATGCAAAAGAGGCACTGCATCTTAGTCAAACAATTTCAACAAAAGATTTTTTTTCTAACTTTTCATCTCTTTTAAATATTGCTCTGGCATACACTTTCTTAAGATATTCTTATTTAATTCGCAATGCGAAAAATCTTTCCTGGATGCAACTATCAGCCTGAACCTTACTCTCCACCTTATCTTGATTCAATGAATCAAACGCACTCCATGGTCTACAAAAATGCATATGGTCAAGCAATGCTTCAGACAGATCTTTTCCTCTCAAAGAATTTCCCATTGTTTTACAATAGTTACACCAAAGCAGTTTTTTTAATAAGTATGCTCAATTTTTGTAAAAACCTGGTTGCTGTGGACTACCCTTCTGTTGTAAGAAATTCAGCCACAGCAAATTGTTTAATGATAACAGCTCTAAAACCAGTCGTCTCTGGCAGCTATGAAATAATACAACAATAAAATTTTCAGCCTTCGAAAATAACGTTGAGGGTATCCATGCCTACTTTCATAAGATACAAATTTATAAAGCAAAAGGCATTGCATATCAGCCCACCCTTGTATTATGAAGTTTCACACATGCACTAATATTATTAAAACTTCATCTACCAAAAGATAAGTGAATAATATAACCTGGTGTATTCTTAGAATCAGTCTTTTTTTTTTAAATATCTATCTCAATTTTTTTGCTGTTGTACTTTTATTTTAAACTTTGGATAACCTAGGGTGAAGTTTTCCCTGCACTGTTTCCACTGAGCAGACTCCTTTGCAGTTAATATTCTTGTTTTTTAGAGAAAATTGCACTGAGTGGTAGTTAGCAATTGAAGACTACAGGGGTGAAGGGCAGTTGTCACAAAATACCAAATTTTTAACTACTCCCACTAGCCTTTAGCTTACATCATTTATTTTGTTCTAAAAAATTTTACAGGGGAAGAAAGGCTGTAGTACACAGATAAAAGGACTTTTTAAAAAGCTGTCCTGTGAAAAAAGGGCAGTTGCCTTAACTCTTCAATGGAAGAAAGACAGTTGTCTTAGACCTGTCATGTGACAAAAATCACACAACTAGATTTAGCCAATGCGGGTTCTCTGTTTTGTTGACTTGAAAGCCAATTATTTATGGTAAATGATAGTGTCCTTCAAAAGACTGATAATCCTAGAAAAACACAAAGACACAAAAGGCCGATGCATGATTGTAAAAAAATTAAAAGAAAAAAAAAAGCCCTCACAACATAAAGAAGGGCTAGATTGCAAATGCAATAGTTTCAAATGACCAGAACAAGGGGGTTGCCTTTGGTCTTCATAAAAATGGGTCTGCTTAGTTAAATCTTTTGTTTTTATCTTGAAAGCTTTACAATTTTTTTCCCAAGCCCATTGAAGTAATATTGTATCAGTGACATTTTGCATGATTTTTTTTTGTATGTTTGATTTAGAAGAACAATATTATAATTTTGATTTCATATTGCTGAGGATTGTAAAAATAAAAGATTGACTATGAAAACTTGTGTCAGATCAATATTTGTGTTGAAAGTCTGATAAAAAATTGATGCAGGAATGTGAGGGGAAATTGTGTAGCAAGATTGATCTGTTTCAGATATCATTATAAACATTGATTAAAATTTTGATAATGGCACTGGTGGTAATTACAAGGTGATGGTTAGTTTCCTCATGGTAGTAAAAATGATTGCAGTACATTAATAAATGAATTGAAGAGGCGCTACAAGTCATTAGGTGTTGCAAAAAAACAAAGTTCTAGAGTAGCAAAAGGAATTTTGAATATCCCATGGAAAAAGAGCAGTTGTCCAAAGTTATTAACTCTGCTTTAAAGCCTTATAATTCTAGAAAAAAAAAACTGCCATCTAAGGAAAGCAAGGATAGAATGTTAGGCTAAAAACACATTCTTTTGATTGGTATAGACTTCACAAGGCTAATTACAGTTGTTTGCCATTCTGAGACTTTGAAAATTTCAATTTTCTCAAAACTCCTTTTTTGTGACATCTGTCCTTTTTCCCCTGTAGTCTTCAGTTGATTTCCAACTTAATTTCACTGGGAGACCAGCTTTCCAAATTTGCTCAGAACCCTCATTCACTCTATCCTTAACACTTTGAAAAGCATATCCTTCATTTTAATGTATAAATGTCACTTGTAAATCATTTACCAAACGGATAAACTCTAAATGTATAAATGTTGTTTGTAAATCATTTTCAAATTGGATTAACTCTAAATCAATCTTTCCAGCCAGCAAAGTGTACAATTTGAACCAAAAATGTGTAAGATTACCAAGAAAAAAGTGTACAATCATAGATGGATATACATTTAGAAAAACTAACCAGTAATGCAATGCATGAATATCAATAAAACTTTCAACAGCAGGCCTATCTGAGAAAGAAATTGGTGTAAGTGTGTACAATGGCCAAAAAGGTGTACAAATCTGAGTTTTTGGCATAGGGTTGCAGCTCTGCTAAATATGTAAATAGAGGCTGTAAATATTTGCCAAATCATAAACTCTCAATTAAACTCACCTCCAATTTTGACAGTCTTATCTTCAGCCACCATGCAGTTCCTAGCCGCCAAGTCTCTATGCACAAATTTTTTATCTGCTAAGTAGGCCATGCCATCTGCTACCTCTCCAGCCATTTGAAGAATATCTTGCAAAGAAGGAGGTGTAACATCTGGGGTCTCCTGTAATTACGTAAAGGATAAAAAAAATGTGAGCTTTCATTAAAAAAAAAATAAATCAATAAAAGCTTTTGTGCTGTCTTGGCATCTCTCAGTATCAAGAAATTATGGGAATTTTTATTTTTATACAACTACACAGTCATTCTTCAAGAGTTGGAAATTGCAGGAAGCCTTCAAAAGAATTGGAATATCCTATCTAAGGCTAGAAGTAGAAGTAACACGTCTTTTTGCAGGAAGAAAAAAAAATGCATCATCAAAGATCATCATAGTCACCAGCCACAAACTTGAGATCGACATTATCAATAAAAGGTGATGGATATTGTACAATGTAGTTTAAAATCAATCTTGAACTATTAATATATCATCTCCATGAACATTATCTAATTTTTTTTTCTAAAGGGACTTTTTTTTTATGTCATTTTGTTTTCTATTTTTGTGGAAAATCATGTCTTTGCATTTTCTCTGGGTCATCTACCCCACTAATTTTCTAATTCGAATAAATCTATGCCTATGGATTGAATCAAGCAACCTTTATTCTTTTCATTTCAAGCTGCAAAAGTCTTTTCCAATTGTGATAAATATTTTTGTTTATGAATTTAAATTGAGAGCTACGCTCCATTTATAAAAGCTTGTTTATCAGTAACATCATGTCAGTATTTTCTAGGCCCAGATCTGGTTAACAGGAAAAAACTTTTGCTGCTCTTCTAAATAAAACATGCATCAGTATTAATGTTACAAAAATGTTACAGATGTAGTGTATGATTATGTAGAATGTAGCTCTAAGTCTCCATCTAGACCATAATCACCATGTATTTACCTCAGAGTAGTTCGTCTAGTTTCAATGTTATGAAATGTATTTTAGTAATCCTCATCATCTAAAATTGTACATCTAGACCTAGATCTAAAATTCAATCCAGACTTTCAATATAGATGATAGTAATCTTTATAGATCTTAATCAGGCACACTTCAGGTCTAACTCATCAACCTAAAGCATCATTTATTCAACTAGATACATACAATATTTGATAAATCATGATAAAAGCTGTATCTATATATCTTTGAGACTATCAATCTGATTATGTTTTTTTTTTTCTTTTTCAGGCTTTAAACATTGACATTGAAATGATCAATTTGAAGCCTGCAGGAGAAAAAAGGGGTATGTTACCAGCTATTGTAAGTTGAAAGGTAAAGAGAAAGAGGAAGAGAGGGGGCTTTTCTGAAATCTTTTTGTTTGAGCTAGTTTGATTCATATATATCCAATTTACCATGAGCTGTGATCTCAAGGTCTCATTTCAGTCTCTTTGAGATTGTGCACATGTCTAGTCCTTAAGTAAGTAGACTATGCATTATTCTCAATAACTAATAAAAAAAAATTGAGAAATACAAAAGGAAGTGCTATATATGCACTGAAAAACTAAACCTGGTTACGTATCTAACAATTTTAGAAAGTGATTTATGCTATTTAAAGTATCTATGGAATAATTTGTGCTAAAGATGAAAATCACTTTGTACATCTTTTTTTAAACATTCTTTTTTTCCCTAGTCGATTGTACAATTTTATAAAGTAATAACTCTCAAATACATTTATTTTGTATGTTTATTGATAGCACTCAACGACTCAAAATGTATCTTGATACAACAATGACTCAAAATGTATCTCGATACAACAGAATCAATTTTATTTCTTTGTGAACCAAAGAATAAGAAAAGTTTCACTGAAAATAAAAGCAGGAACTTCAAAATGGAATTTTCTCATTTCAATACACAATATTTCAGCTTCTAATTAAGATATTTCAAAAATTCAAAAAGCGTAATGTTTAGAAACCACTGCAGATTCAGAAAATATAAAACAGAACTATCTGAAATTTTCACCATTTGCCATGTTTTTGCTGGTCCGATCACATATCGTAGATGTATTGAGGAAGCTGTCGTATTCCAAAAAAGACATTTTTCTAGGAAAACAAATTCCAAGACCCTGGTCACCACAATGGAATCTGAGAGCCTATGTTTGTTTCAGTGATTCAGATATTTAAAAAAGTCTGGGATGAATAGACTAAAGTAATCATGAACGCTGAAGTTTTCATCAGGATATTTTCTATTCACTGGGCCAATGGATTCTTCAATTTGAATGTTCTGAAGCACTTTCTGCACAGCCTTATCTATATTATCCAAAATATCAAGATTTACATCAGATCCAGTGCCATCATCAGTTCCAGAGTTAAATGTACCTTCATCATTTTGGGCTGAGATAAAAGCAGCAGAATCAACCTAATGATCAATTTCCTTTTAGCAACTTGCCTTGCATTGCTAAAATATATTAGTAACAAACAGCTTTTCCTGAGTGAACTCACACAAGCATATGAGATAATGTATCAGAGCAAGATTTGCATTGCTCGTAGAGCAATGATGTAGAAACAGCTGTGTAAGCATGCTTTGTGGGGATTTGGTTATGTAGTGGGCATTAAGGGGCTAAAAGGCTCTATTTGCCTTCTGAAAAATCACAGGAAAAAAATCAGCAAGTTGATTATTGATAAATAATTTTCACCAAATGAAAAGGAAATTAATGGTTTAAGAAAAATTAGATATTTTATCAGTGAAATAAGAAGAGAATAAAGAATATACAGATAACTGACATGAATTTATTTTGTTGGGGGCCCTCACATAAAAGTTCCGGTAAAAAAGTATTTCACTCTTTATGATATTAAACTATTTTAGTCTTAACGAATTATTGGTAATATTGTTCTTTTAACTTTTTGATTGCCAATGTGCAAAAAACCCATTCTGAAACCATGTAAGGAAGGAAATGCAAATGTAATTATCATGTTTCAAGAGAGAAAACCAGATTATAATACTTGAAAATGTTGCAGCAAGAGAAATCTTGACTCCTGTATTCTTAGCATAGCTTTATCCATACTGCTTTATGTGTCACTAAATATATTTACCTCATCGGGCCTGTGCTCTCTGAGGTAATTCTTAAGATCACCAAGGGCCATGAGCTCCATGATCACAAGAGCAGGTTGGCCAGTGGAAACCACACCAAGCAGTTTTACTACATGGAAGCAGTCAAAAGCCCTGACAAAAGGAAAAAAAATAATAAAAGCCATTTCTTCCTTGAACTTTTAAGAGGAAACAAATACACAATTTTAAAAATGACTAAATACACTGGGAAAAGTATACTTAATGTTTAATTGAATTACATTTTTATTTTAAAAATGGCCGATACTTGAAAGTTATCATTATTTCTTTCAAAATACAATTTCTACAAATTTTGTTAGTCAAGTAAATGAAATCAGAACTAAAAATCACTGTGTGAATTCATCAAAAATGCTAGTAATGATGGGCACTTCATAAATTTTTGACATCTTAAAAAATTCAACCTTTCCAATTTTCTCTAATGCGATAAAAAAATTAAAAAAAAAAAAAAAAAAAACCTTTGCCAAATTTGATATACTAAAAATTATGAGAAGCAACAGGAATACTAAAGAAAGACATTTTAAAACATTAAAGCTGAAAGACAACAAACGCAGGGAAAAAGTAATAAGAAGTCAATTTCATGATGACTGGGTAAAAATGTAGTACTCACTTCATTGTTGTAGCTTCTTTAAGAAATTCGCGGCGGTCATTAAAGCCAGCTCTATCATTCACAGTCTGAAGAGGAAAAATTTGATGGAATCATTTTTACTCCCATTAGTCTGAAATATTAATGGTTCAGTTGTCCATATGAACAATCCCCTCCTGCGAGGGTGGAAAATTTTATTAATCATTATCATCACAAAGTCTTAAAAATTTATAAGTTTCCACTTTAAATCAGACTAACTTTACCTTTACAGCAACTTTAATTTCTTCGTTTGGATCATCACCAAGGCCAGTTGCAATGCCCTCATACACCATACCAAAGGATCCTTGTCCAATTTCTCGTATTGTTCTTATCTTACTTCTATCGACTTCCCAGCCATCCATTACATAAGCTGAAACAGAAAGGTAAAAATTGAATATATTTTTTTAAAAGTGTATCAAAAAAAGATGACCCATTTTAATTATAGTTATGATTATTACCACTCCACACAGAGACACACACACATTCAATCATTAACTCTACTTCTGATCATAGTTTGTAATTTTTTTTTTTTTTAACAACTGAGGTATATTTTTCCTTTTTCTTCATTTAAATTTTCCTGCTTTTCAGGTCTTTTAACAAAAGTAGTTATTACAAAGTTATTGTAGCAAATGGATAACATATCAATGGCAGGCTTATCACCTATCAATTGCCTTCTTTGTGAATTGGTTTGTTTTTGTATATAACCAGTCCATAATAAGGTGATTTCAGGCTTTCAGGCCTTTCCTCAGGCCACGGCGCCAGTGACGGGCTCGAACCTCCAAAAGAAGGATCACTGCAGATTTCAGGGCGGACTTGTTAGCCACTGTGTTGTGAATAGGGACTCCAGCAGCTTGACAAAGCTGCTATCAATAAGTAAAATGGGTCATTTGATACTGGAAAATTAAAACTTTTTACAGCATTTTTTTTTTGTGTGTGTGTGCTTTAAGGCTTTGAAAATGACAATAAAAACATTGATTTTTGTCTAAAGTTAATCATTTTATACATAATTGCATCATTTACTCTTTTCAAAATAACTTCAACTACTTCAAAATGAAAATGCGTGCAAAATTTGCAGAAACAAACAATCAAACCAAAATGAAATGGATTTTTTTTTAAGGGAAAAAATGGAGGCTGTATAGTGCTTGGGGCAGGAGGTACAATATTATCAACACTTGCTTCAGACTAGCCAGATGTTCTTAAAAACCTGTCCCCAGAAAGAACAGTGCGAAAATAAATAGATCATAAAAAATAAGTAAAAAGAGATAGAGATAGGCAAGTCCAAAGCTATATCACAAGACATTTTTGCCATTGGCCCTTGCATGTTTGAGGAGCATAGACAACCTGTAGAGGAATTTGAAAGAGAAAAAATGAAGATAGCAAGTGTCACATGAAAGCCACCATAAAAGGTTAAGACAGCAATGGAAGTCTACTGTTTGTGGTCTATACCTGACTATGATGACAACACAATGAAACCAACTCAAGGAAAGAGAGACTTATACTAATAACCAGTTTACGATATAAAACAAGCGGTACCGTTAAGGATTATTCATTTTGCTGAGATAGATATTTCATGTTTGATTTTTTTCTCCCTTTTTGGACAAATGCAAACATGATACATGAAACATTAACAAAACAAGAATGATTGAAAAGAAATATCTAACATTTTATGAAGCTTATAATGGTTTATATTGTTTTAATATAAACAAAAATAATACCTGTAGCATGTAAAACTGTAAAGATTGTACCATGTTTCCTTATACTTAAACTTAGTAAACCTGTTTTTGTTTGCTTACACTTAGTAAACCTGTCTTCTAACTCACAAAGTCCTTGCTCTTTAAAGGCAAAATAAAGTGTTAATGTAATTTCAATGAGACTGTATCACAGGTAAATTTATATAGATGCAACTGGAAAGCCACAGAAGAACATCTTTCCTTTCTTTTAGTTAAATTATTTTGGGGTGCTATTAAACACGGCCATGGAAATCTCATCATTTATATTATTCGAATAATGTAAATAGCTTTAATGCAAAATTTTCATCAATTTTTCGACATACTGATATTCAGCCAGCTGTCTCATGTTCACACATTTGGTCAAAGCGCTAAAAAAATTGGGACTTTCTTATTGATCTTTTTGCTGCTGCAGACTATTCCCACCTTCAACTAAATGAGGACATTTGTATTTCATTTTGTCTGATAGAATGGCTCTTGAGTGATATAAAGGCTAAGATGTGACTAAGATTTATGTTTCAAACAGGTTTTAAACTAGTCAAGTTTCTACTTTCTCCCTTTTTTCAGATCCACAAAAATCATACTGCTGACACCGTTTTCACTCAATCAACCCAACACAATCATTTTACCACAAAATTTATGTAGCTCATTTGTGACTTAAAGTTTTTACCCTGTATATTCCCTCAGGACTAGGATTTTTAGACTTTTTTTCAAATTTCAAAAAATATATATCAGGTGATTACTTCTAAGTTTCATAGGAATAACATTCAAGCTGTCACTTACAGAAGTTCTTTTAAGTTATATTGATAACTTTTTTTTTTTTTAAAAATAGTTAAAGTTCTTTTTATAAATTAAGATAATCATCAAACTCTTCTCCAGATCCTTCTCCCTCAAAGCAATCACATAGATTAAGCTTATTTGTTGCCATAATTGAAATAGCTCTACTAGCATAAATCAGACCAAAAGATTTCAAGATGAAAATTTCAAAATCAAGGAGGCTTTTTGCACACCCCTTTGAAATAGAGAAGTTCTTATTTATGCCTAACTATATAAGTATAAAAATATATAAGATATCGAATGCAAGTAACACAAACGATCCTTTTGTTTTTGATCAACTCATCTTGAAACATAGTAGGAACATATAGAGGCACTGTTCTTGTTAAAAGCTTCCTGTCATAGCTCAACAAATCTCCTTAGCTATTATCTACGAGATACATATCAATTCTATATGACTAACAGCCTAGGAGTCTATTCGCTTTAAGCGATAGAGAGAAAACTGTCCACATGTTCGGTGCATCCAGAGACCACAAAAAAATGAAGCCTGGCCTACACCTTGCCTACATGGTTGAAGCCTTTTAGAAGAATACACAAAAAAAAGGAGTCCTTTCTTTTTCAATCCACTTGTCTTGTATAACAGTATATAATATATTGAATGTAAGTAAGTCAAGGGGCCCTTTCTTTTTCCACCCACTCATCTTGAAATGCTGAAGTAACATACTGAGGCACTGTTCTTGTTAAAACCTTCTAATTGTAGCTCAATAAATTTACTTAGCTATCATCTACAAGATACATATCAATTCAAGATAACTAGGGGGCCCGAGATTTGTTTCCTCAATTCAAAGTTTCAAGGAGATTTTTGGTCTTTATGCCGATTCAAGGGGATTTTAGAGATTTTGAGAGGAAACAAAATTCAAGGAGGTTTGAAAATTATGAACATAAGCATTTTCCACCATAGCCAACTGTCGGTCCTGTAACAAGGTTTAAATATTATTTTATACTAAAAAAACAAAAAAAAAACCCAACTGACCATTAAAATGTGAAGCAGAAGTATCAACAAAGAAATGCCTAAACAATGCTGATATTAGATGGTACATTACTTGTGCGGTTTTTTCATGAATTAAATAGGGCTGTACGTAGAAATGTATGAGGTGCAGGCACAGTCCAAAGAAACTTTTTAGGTGTCTGCACCTGCTGAGGGCTTTGTCAAAGTGAATAATAATACATGATGATACTTTGAGTGATGTTTGACAGTATTGTGAACAATGTCCAAGAAGAAAAAAAGGAAGGGAGAGAGAAAAGAAATAAAATAAAAAAAAAAAAGGAAGAAGAAAGAAAAACACACGAAAGAGAATTAAAATATGAAAAACTGGAAAAAAAAAAACACTCAGAGGTAGATAAAGGCAATTTTCTCATGCTTTCACTTATCTGCTCCAGTGCTGAATTTGGTTTATTCATGGACTAGAAAAGAATATAAGCTTTAAACTTTCAATCTGACCCTTCTCATACAAATCTTAACACCCCCCAAATAAAACTTGACTCTGTACTCACCAGGCTCAGATGGAATATAGTTGATGTTCTGAGATATGACTGTCATGTCCTCTTTTCTGAACCTATGGAGAAGCAAAGTTAAATAAAAATTATTGACTTTATATTTCTCTAAAATATATGTGTGCCATTTGCATACCTACACATAAAAGCCTTTGGGTCTAAATTCAATTGATTCATATGCTTTTTGAGAGTTCATAATAGTTCATGCAATACTACAATTTTGAAGTAAGGTCACAGAGGCAATGATGAATTGGATGGGTTTGGTAGATCTAGATTTAAATCTATCCCTCTTCCTTCTCCTCCTCCCAAGTTCTTTTTCATAGCCTCTCACAGCAATGTTATTGTTGCTTACTATCAAGGCTAAAAATCAATTCTTTCTTTCATAATTTATTAAAGAACAAAAAATAAATCTAAAATAGATAAAATCTGCATTTAATCCTGAATAATAAATTTGGAATAAAATCTAAAGGGGAAGATACAACTTTCGGTCAGACCCACATCTACATTTTAAACTTTTAGTCTTGAAGAAAGAAACCATTTTCAGGCAAAAGAAAGTCTCATTTTTCCATGAAATTGCTTATTAAAAACTATTTATTTGCAACTCATTCATAAAAAGAGAGCCATTTGTTGGCAACTGTTGCATAGAGGTACCGGTACAAAACAAAGAAGACATAAGTAACTGGAGATATACAAAAAAATGTTTGCATATCTTAAAGACATGATGATAAGTAATGTACTGAGAAAAAAAATCGGAAGAAAAAAAACCTATCGAACAGTTTCTAACATTTTGTTTTTATCTTATTGGGGAATTCCCAAAACAACTTATTTCTTGCAGTTGTGCACATTTGTTTCTTGTCTCTGGGCTGCTGATTTTGATTTGCAGTTGCATGTCACAATTACACATTATTTGTAAGTGAAAAATGACACCTAAAACTTGGAAACTGCCAATGTCCATTCAGTTGTAGAGATTTTACAAAAACTTTCATCTAATCATGACAAAATTTCAAATAAAATGTAAAAGAAGAGGCCAATACAATGGGAGAAGATGGATACCTCAGATCTGATTCTGCAACCCATTTGAAAGAATCTATGTGCCATGACAATTATTATATATGCATAACTATCATAAAGCACTTGATCATACATCCAGAATTTCTTCTTAAAATACACCTTACCCAACAAAGCAATTTTTTCTTGAAATTTGTATTGCTACGCATTTGACCTGCTTCACTTACGCGAATTTCTTATTCTGTATTGCAGATCCAAATTGAAGTATTTCAGGACAGAGCAAAATTTTGCATTTGAATTTGATATAAAATTATCTGATTGATATACAGTACTTTATTCTACATTCTTCAATACTAACATTGCCTGCACTTACATTCTCTCTGCAGTAAGGTGAGCATCAGCTGACAAGGAAAGGAATTGGGATTGAGAATTTTTTTTTCCCAAGGAAGATGCACCCAGACCTCTTCTCTCAGTGCTCAGAAGAAAACCAAGGGTATATTTCCAGATAGCGGACAATCAGACCGCCAAAGGCGGGAGCAAACCCAGTTCTGGGGACATGCTCACCCAGACAAATTTTACCAATAGGAGTGCAAATAAAGTCATTTGGAGTCACTTTGGCATCAATTTAATTTAAATTTTGTTCAGCTCTGAAGTAATGAAATATCTGTAGAGCAGCTTTTAAAATACATGAAATCATTGCAGTTGCTAAAATGAAATGAGCATTTTCCAAGCAGGGAAAATTCCGCAGAAGACTGAAAATGCAAATTTTGCAGAGATGCAGACATACTGAAGCACTGACGTCTGCGATCACAGAGCACTATGTTAAGTGTTTTTGATAGCTTAAGACAAGTGTCGTTCCAATGTTGACTACTCCCAAAAAAATAAAACCTCCTTGCCGCCCATACTATGGTCAAATCTTTGGTGCTGGAATTTTGATCAGTATACCTTTTTGGAATAATGTAAAAAGGAAGATAACTAGGCAAAACATAATCAAACTACAGTTGAGCGATTAGTTATTCAGCCATATATTTGATTATTAGAATATTGGCAAGTCTGCTCCAACTATAGAAAAAAAAAAGAGGATAAAATCACAAAATAGATCATTTACCTGTGCTTGACACAACAATAGCTTATGATCACAACAACGATGATGACAAGAGCAGCTCCAACTATAGCGATAACGGTTCCAGTTTGCAGTTCATTATTTCCTGAGAAAAAATTTAGACACACATGACAAGAGCTAGTCAATTTCATTTAAACAGCTAGAACAATAATAACTACAGCCAAAAAAATAATGATCATCTTCTAAATTTTTCTTTGAACTCTTAATAAAGCAATAAAAATTAAATTATTCATTTATCTACCTTTACTAAACTTTCTCTGGTATGACCAATAAAAACAAACTTATTCACTAAGAAAGAGCTGTCATGCTGATCAACATATTTGTCAGATTCTGAGAATCAGCACCTTCTGACAAACGCACAGGCTTACAGGTAAAAAAAAAAATCCAAAAAGTCAATACAGCCAAGCAGTGAACAAGCTATATGTACATAAACATACAACAATCACACCTTTAAATATATCTCAGCCCATTCAGTAGACACACGAATAAAGCAGAGATATAGACATGATACAAGATGGAATTAGGCTTCAAATCAAGCTTAGCCTTTACATTTGAGAGCTAGGCAATTACAGTAAAGAAATGAAGGCTTAAAGTTTAATTGCTGCTAGATCTTGCCCTCATAAATATTCCTAGACATGGTTTTTAAAAATTAAATTACAATTGGATATAAATCTAGAACCCTAACATAAAAGCAGGTCTTATTACTTCTTTGTGTGCAAAAATTAAAGATGGATCAAGATTAGCATAACAATTTTTATATTAAAGTTCCCACTTTTTGTTCAATGAACATCTGTACAGGCCCTAAAAATAAACTGTTTTGGAACTCCATGGCTGTCATTTGTCATTAGATTACCTGGGCTATGAACAATATTGATGACATCGTAATAATAATGCAGAAATATTTAAGTGCACTTTTTTTCCTGTCATTGAATCAGTGAATGAAGTTACAATTGAAAATGATTACATGAGGCGTTTCTTTCTGCTGCTGTTTCCTATATATATATACACACACACACACTGAAATTTTCAAATTGGAGGTGTGCTTGACAGACTATCTATAATCTACAATAATAGTAGACTGAAATTTAGAAAAACTGCACTGATTTCACACATAAAATTCTTAAATGCTAAAACTGGGTATTTCACACCTCTGTGATATACATGTGTGTGTTCCTGGGGAAAGGGCCCAAAAGTCGTCAGAAAGAGAATTTTAGGTCTATACATCTTCTTTTAGTAAATTCGATGCTGAGCACACTGGTTTTTTAAATTTTCAAATGATATCACATTTTTAGTACACAAAAGTGTTAAAACGAAGTTTTGAGAAAATCAGCTTTAAAGTTCCAGAACTTTAATTTACACTTTCAAAGCATAAAATTTTAACATAAAGATAAAAAATATTTAAACATCATATTCAAGCAAATCCTTTTGTGAAACTGTTAGAAACGGATAAACTGTGATAATCTGGTGGAACTACATTTTTTATGTCTAACCACCTATCAACACTTATTTGCCTATATCTCAAAAACACTCCTGCCGACTTATGGACCCTTTCCCTGGACAGAAATGCATACCAATATTAAAATATGCATTAAAAAAAAAACTATTATTTATCTTCAAAATTTAACACTCATAAATTTATTTCTCCTTTTTTAGTTATTTTCTCCCATAATCGTTACTCTTTCCTGTTTTTTAAATAGTCTCATCATGTCAAGAGCAATGGAAATAAAAAAAAAAAAGTTTAAGATTGAAGTCAATATTATTATTACTCTTTATTTCTTTTCAGAAAAAAAAAACAAAACCACACACACACACACACAACACTGTAAGCATTGCTATTTCCTGAAATCTATGTCGCTATAAATTAACTATATGATAAAAATCTAAACCATGAAGGTATTTGTTAACATGTACTGGAAATTAGGATCCTTTCAACTCTACCAAAAAAAAAATTTGATCTGGGAACCAACTGAATAGTTTGTTTAAAAACCAATGTGTTTTAAAAGCTATAATGTAAGTGCAAACATGAAACTAGGACTTAACTGACCTGGAGGTAAAGGTATGAAAAAATATCTTTTGTCAGTGAGAATGCCATCTCCACCCAGGGAGACCGGGCGAATCTGATATGTCCAATTTCCTGGTACAAGTCCACTAATCAGATAGCCTCTTTCATTTTTGTAGTATTCCTGCATGCTCACGCAGACTTCTCTGGGAACAAGCTGAAATGCAGAAAAATCGTGTCAAAATTAGAAAGTTTTAAAGCTATACAGGTAATGATATCCAGACAATTAAACACAATTATATCCACAGTCAATATAATTACTTTCCTGTACACACATAGGTATTTATTCATCTGGCTATGAAGAATTCAGGAGTAAAGATTTTGTAGGCAAAAGAGAGATAGTTTTCTGTCAGCTCTAGCTCCAAGAGTGTGGATATAAGAAGATAATTTTGGGCCAAACATTTAAAACTTTAAATCTAAACACATTTTAGATCTGCTCCTACTGGGATGTAATTGGAGCAGAGAATGTTCTTCCAAATGGGATGTTTCCATTTTTAAATATTCATATGAATTGTTTTGTTAAAACTGAGCAAAGAAAACTGTGCCATCATTATTGCCAGGTACGTTTTTTGTTTTTTTTTAACAACATTTCATGCAAAGTTTAGGATGAGACATGTATTTTCATGGGGAAAAACTGTATAGTTCTTGTTCTTTGCATACTTCCATAAGAGAAACACAATCTTTTTTTTTTTTGTCACTTTAACCACTATTTATCATCCTTGTCATGATCCACCGTCTCCTTGACCTTTTAGTTCATGTATCATTTGGAGTTAAATCATTTCACACTTAGAGCACGAAGAAAGTGACAGTCAGGCTCAAACGTCAAAGCTCACCCATGAGTAGCACTCGGTGATTTTAAGACAGCGGTAACTTTCTGGCTTTAGTTGAACTTTAATCGTCTTAGTGTAAAGCCCTCCTAAGTAATATTGGAGTATAGACAGCTGGTAATCAGGTATGTAAAAATATTGCTTTTGGACATATTGCCAATGTAGAAGCCCTATGGGTTATGATCTAACAATAAATTTAATTAAAAGACAATATATTTTAGTTGGCAGATATTTGGTGAAATGGGCTTTTTATCAGGGTGATCGGTAAATTAAATGGTAAAAAATGTTAAGTATTAAAAAATGTTAAAAAATTATATGTATATATATCTAAGTGTTACAATGCTTGGAAGATTAAAGGATTGTAAATTTAAGTGTTTAAATGTTAACAAGATGTATTTTCTTTAGTAACAGAAATTATGCTGAATTATGAGTTCTGAAATATGGATATGGAAATGAGAATGGAAATAAGTGGAAATGTTGTAGTAAGAATTCATTTCATTATTGGATTTTACAGGGAACAGTCCTGGAGCGGACAGAAATTAAAACTACATCTAAAGAAGAGCCCAGGAATGGACTGAAGAGAATGATTTAGTATTGACAAGAAATTTGTCCCTGAGTTATACTATATTAAGTCCTAAACAAGAAGTATGGATGTATCATTATATGTGCAAATTAAATGGGGTTTGGCCCACAATATTACAACAGTCGTTTGCTTCTAAATCCACATCGTCCACTATCCCCGTACCACGACAATCCTCATCACTTTTAATAGGTATCACAGACATGCCTACCTTTGAAAACTTTTCAGGAACATCAAGGGAAAAAATGGCTAACAAATCTGAATATGACAAGAACTGATGCTGATTGAACAAAAAAAATATTAAAGCACTCAATTTGATCAAGTTCCAATTAAAAAAAAAAAGTGCTTTAGGACGAGGGAGAGTGTAGAGGGCATCAGTTCCTGTCTAAATCAGTGCAAATACTAAGCAAACGTGCCCAACATATAGCCTTTGTGCATACATTCTAATCTGTTTACCTTAATGTTGGGCAAATCGGCCGAAGATTAAGGACATATTAAAAATAAATTGTCCTTAAAATTTTATTTCTACTCATACTAGCTTGATTCACTGAATAGTAAGTTCTAGATATCTACAGCCTTCTAGAGTTAGTTCATTATTATCAAAGGACTGACAATGGCTAGAGCTTAGCATGATACCAGACATGCATACCATTCCTGAAATTCCCGATTCATTTCAGAATTTTACCCGAAAATGACCTGCGTTCCGGAAATCCACATTTTTATAACAAAATCCGAAATCTTGCTGATTTATGATAAAAAGAGATAAAATGAATTGGCTCTTATTTTTAAGTATAATTATGGGAATGAGAGAGACCAAAATGATTTTTCTGCCTCATGTGTTTTCTGTTGTATTATAAAAAAAAACTTACATTGTCTTGATTAGCCTGTTTGTAGAACAACTTAAACATGACTGTGAGTCCATTTGGATTTGCAGGTAGATCCCATTTAATCTTATAGTCACTGGATTTGTTGACGACATGGGCTTCTTTAATTGAAGACATGTTTATTGCATCAAAAGTACCTGAAATTAGAGAAAATATATAAAAATAGTTTTTGCTCGCCACTGCAGTTAAAAAGAAAGAAATTGAAAATGCCCACAGATTCAAAGCTAAGAAAAGGACCTCTAGTCAGTAATTGGAATTGCTATGAAAAACGTTGAGAGAAAGCAGGGGGAATGCAAAGTTAGGTTTTTGATAGTCTACTACTCAGCATTCTGGTGGAAGGCTGATATTTATGCTGCTTGCTCTTTACAAATATTTTGTGCATATTAATTATGAATTGAAATCTTGCTGTGTATAACTTCCTATGCAGGTCTGCAAAACATCTATTGAAGGACTTGAGTTAACCCTTGGGGTATAAGGGAGTAAGAGAGGATTAGGTTGTTTATGTATATTTGGATGTGTTCTTTATTTTTTTGGGGGGTACCACCTTCAGTTCATTGCCGTAGCCAAGTAAAAAGCAGCATTGTCCATAGACTTTACACTGACGATACTACTCTTTAACTGGCTACAGCAGTGCAGCTGCAGTGGCAAACTTTTCAGCCCCCTCAGAACTATTTCTGTCATATTGTAGATCTTGCTTAAACTTATGGGAAATATGGTTCACGCTGTCCAGAGTATGAATCTCTTCATTACCAATCTCAGTATTTGTCTACTTCTAATTATAGTTTCAACTTCAAAAAGACTGTGATCCATATCAAGCTGCTAAGTCTTCTATGTGGCGAACACTACAGTAAAAAGACAATGTCTTTTAAATGCTTTTTTTTTCTTTTTTTAAAAGTTTCAAAACCCATATATTGCTTGGTTTAAAATAATCATGGCCAAATGAAGTTTTCTTCAAAGCAAGGCTCACAGAAAGAAATTTGAATAAAAAAAAAAAAAAACTTTTAAAACCAGGCATTTCTGGACTAGTGTAAAGATCCACTTGCATCCAAAAGGCATTTCATTGTCCTTCCCTATGTTTTGTAAAAAAAAATTATTTAAAATCCAACTTATCTTATTCAACTCATTAAATTTGCTAATGTGGTACTGTTGCCCCTAAAAAAAAAACGAAATACATACTCAATGCTTCTGTCCTTCCCTGAGTTATAGCTCTAGCGCTACATAGTTTTTTTCCTGTTACAGGATTCCTTTCATGACAAGCTTTCACCTGGAGAGAAAAAAATAAATAAAGAAAGAAAGAAAGGTTTTACCATAATAGGTTAATCTTACAAAACTGATGGTTGTCTGCATTTGTTGTTCCTCTTATGGTTAAAAAAAAAAGGATTTTTAGGCACCATAGTGCCTCCCAATCCTTTAAGGTTCATAGGGATTCTATCAGCATGCATGTTAGATTAGATCTTGATAGTGTAACTCCCAATCCATGCCCTAGCATCCATAGGCAACATAATTATTATCATGTCTTTCAAAGATAGACCTATGGAAGATGCATCAATTTTTTTTCTTATTTGCTTTATTCATACTTATGGGGAGCAAGATGCCTTCCATATCCCTGTCAAATGTATACATGTACCTACCATATCATCAAACCTAGAGTTACACCAAAGGGGAAAAGCATTTTTCTATTCCAGGAAAATTACGATATCACAGGCACCATATTTATGTAAATTCCTTTCAAGCTACACTAAATAGGGTGCCTCCCAAGATCCAACAGATTTGTGTCGCCAAAGCTCTTTGATATAGATCTTGGTTCAGAGTTTTGATTGCTCCCACTCGACTCAAACTCCTGAATCAAGACACAGGCACCATGTTGTCAATCTTTCTTTTTTGAGTTACATCTCGGTAGAGCTGACCGAAGTTCTTTTCCCTCACCCCATCAACCATGGTAGATTTATAGACACAATATTGCCTTGCTTTTTAGAGTTTCATCTAAGTTACATAAAGTAACGCAACAAAATGAGGGAAATCCATCAAATTAGATTGGAATACCAAAATTTGATTGCTGTCACTAATACATAATACCCTCTATCGAATATAATGCCTTTTGATTGAAAATTACTCCTGCATTTTAGCCAATTTATGCTAAAAATGACTATATTCGGACCAAAAAATTTAATGATTTATGACGGCAATGGGCAACCTTGACTTACTTTGATCAGCAAATCGTTTTCAAAGGGATTTAGATCTAGTTCATTGGGTTTTTTTTTTTTTTCAGATCTTTACAATGACTGTGTTTCATTAGAACAAGCAGCTAGAAGAGTGAAACATTTGTATTTATTTACCAAAAACCACAATTTGTGTGACGACAATTTTCTGGGAATTCCCGCAAGTCAGGATCCTTACATTTGCATGACTTCAAATTTTTAATTTTCAAACAAAATATACAAGCAAAGTAATTTTTCTTGATCATCATGTTTTTTCAACATATTACAAAGGATCACACCCAAAATCAAACAAAAATAATAAGTGGGCAGCATATTAAAACTTCACACTGACTTTTCAATCCTATTGTGAAATCTGCCTTAATCAATTTTCAAGCTTATGAGAATCTTATGAACAACGCAAAATTTAGTTGAAATGGCAATAAATTGATATAATAATAAGTTTTCTTTTCCACAAAATAGCAGGAGGAAAAAAAATTGATGTAAATTTTGCACATCCAGTCACGAGCTTTATCTTCTCCAGCTTCATCACCTATATATCTACAGAGGTTATAAATTCATACCATTCCCCCCCCCCCAAAAATAAGGAAACTTTTTTTACTCCAAACCAAGTTAAAAATATAACAGAGGTAATAAAATCACATTCATCCATTGCAAACTATAAACTCAAATATTCAACTTGGCTGGCTTTCAATTACCATAATGCTGTATTCCCTGAAGTGCTCCAAGTTATTGAGCACAAGTTCTGTGCCATTCACAATTTCTTGTTGTGGACCATCCATATTAGTCTTGTTTCTAGATCCAAACTCATAGTCAGATCTTGCATTTGTCATATTTGGGTTCTTAATGTTATCATCTTTTGACATTCTATGTTTCTTTTGTCCCTGCATGTTACTGGATGATCTGTTTGCCTCAGAAAGATAATCATCCAGGTTAGTGTTAGACAGGTCCGACAAACTCATAATCCTTATATTTTCATCTAGTTTAAAAGGCAATTCTTGAAACCTGTAAAAATAAAAAAAAAAGACAATAATAAAACATTGTATGTTAAAAAAAAAACAAAAAAAAACCAATTAACATATAGTACATGGCATCAAGAATGGCTGTGAAAGGAAAAGAGGAAAGTTTGACTTCAACACTTTTGTTTACCTTTTTTTGGTATAACAATTTGTTTACAATGTTGCTAGTACTTAACAATCTCCTTTTCCCAATATAGGTTATCTGGGACAAATTCATCACTCATACAAAAATGCTAAAATAAATGATTGTGTCATAAGGCACAACACTGACAGCTAACTTCAATCTATATGCACAGAAAGTAAGGTCATAAAAAAATTAATCTTTATAAAAGTTATTGATCTTAAGAATGAAAAGTAATACATAAGCAAAATAAGAGAAAATCCTAATAAATTTTGATATCTCAACTAAGAAGTACAGCTTTGAGTGGTAGAAAATATAGAGGGATATGATAAACCAATAGAGACAGCAAAAGAATTCATGAAATTGAAAAAAATTGAGGAAAGAAACCGGAACAAAAGTAGAGATGTGATAAAAAGCTCAAAATTCTTAACCCATACACGTTACTTCTGAAATTGGGTAAGCGACCTGTTTCCCTATTGCCAGCTACATATGCAAGGCATACTAAATGATTCACAACAAAGAAGTGATGCTTACCTTTTGCAATACACAGAACCATGTAAATAGTCTTCAAAGAATATATCCATTTCCTGCTCCTTGGCTTCTGCTTCTAGTTCAGATTTGGATTTTGGGCAGGCACAGCATTGCGAAGAAGTGTTAAGATATTTTTCTTTTTCATTTACCTCCTCTTTCTTCTTCTTCTTGGATGTGACCACAGCTGAAACAAAATAATGAGATTTAAATGACATGCAATGAAATATTTCAAAAGGGAAGAGTTTGTCTTTTTATAAGAAGCATTATTATTAGTAATATTACCACTTTAAACGTTCAATATGCATTTTATGGGGTATCTTCATAGTCTTCAAGTTCAACAATCTAGATAATATGATATATATTTAAAAAAATAGCTAAAATAAAATCTGCCAATGTCCAACTCAGTCCGTCCCACTTTTTTAAAATTGATGAAAACTTATGATACAATATATGTTGATATTACCAGACACCTCAGAGACATTTACAAAAAGTTAAGGAAAACCAGCTCCGAAAGGGTCCACTTAAAAAACCTTTATTATGAGCTTGACAGGGGTCTTCTACATGGGAAGTAGGCCTAGATTATTGAGCTTCTTTGTATCACTGGCAGTTCTCTTGTGGTCAAGCCTATAATTAGTCTACAATTAATCTTGGATTAATGTTTGAGATTTTCTTTTTGTTAGATTGGCAGCTCTGAGATGAATATAAATCTTTGTCTAAAAATTCTTAGCGATGTAAGATGAAAGATTAGAAGCCACACACTACCTCAAACATTATCCCTTACTCTATAAAGAATTCCAACCTTAGACATTCTTGTTCATAAGGACACATTGATATATCTAGATCTATGCACACTTTTCCTTGAGCAGTTTTGTACACATTTATTAGCCACACCAATCTTTCTTTACAGGAAACATCCTGAGACAAAATAAGCCTTATCAGGTCTTAGATCTAGATTCAAAGTTTCATGATTTTCAATCAAAATCATCTCCATTTCTGCCAAAGAAAGTGTGGTAGGGCCTTCATTTTGGCTCTCAGCATAAGTATTGTGAGAAATTTTGGCAATGCACAAGCTAATTACAACCTGTAAGATCTAATACTAAAATAAAGACTTGTGTGAGGAATGCCTTTAGGGCCAACTAGATACATATGATAATCCTTAAGATCGCACAATGTAAAGAATGTTTTTAATGACACCAGACCTTTCTTTAAAAAGCCAACAAAAGTTTTAAAAGATCTACATCTAAATCTTTAACACATCAACTCAACTGTTAAAACAGTTTTTTCCCAAAATAATGGTTAAATTTTTGCTTGAAGCATTGATGTCAAACACACTAAATCAATAAGCCAATCAAACATATGAAGAAAAAAAAAAGTATAATATATGAAAATGATGGTAAACTGCCAAGATTGGTAATGTGCATTAACTCACTTGCTACTAACCCCTCTTGCTCACGCCATTCCCTCCCGACTGAGGTTTTCGGCATTTTTTTTGTAATTGTAACAAAAAATAGTAATAAGGCAATCATTCTAAAACTTTGGACACATAAAATTTATCTTTAAATCTGGTAGTTGCAACACTTTTTATTCAAATACCTTGATATGTTGATTTTATATTTTTTTTACAAAAAGGGTAAGAATTTGATATTTTGGAAAATTTTCTGAAGCCCATGAAAGATGCATCAAACAAATAAGAACGCACCAAATTAAGAAAAGATGCTTTTGAATTCAATGGATTTTATTTAGATCTAGATATCTGGACTGAAAATCATTTGGTTGTGCTCGTTTTTTCGTTTGGGTCTTGATTTAGTGCTACTGTACTGGATCTACGCCTCTGAGGTTTCTTAGATCTACACTAAATCTGGACCTAGATCTAGGCCATCATTGGAATCATCGTGTCTTTCTATTGGCAAAAACTCTAAATCATTATCAGAAAATTCCTCCTCAGATCCGTGTGCCTAAAAAAAACAAAAAGACTAAGTCTATTCAAGACCATAATTGCATTAGACCTAGATCCAGATCTCCATCTACCTCTCAGATTTCACTAATTCTGGACTGACTTGCAGTACTGCAACACATGTTCTAAATTATTTTATTAAAAAATGAGTTCCGCTATGACAGTAAATGTGCTTTGGAATACTGACGAAGAAGTGGTTCAGGAACGATAATGTTGAGGTGGCGAGTTGTTTGTGCAGTTAGTATAAGTGTTATAGAGTGGCAAAGGTAAAAACCGCAAGGGTTGAGGGCGCCGTCCACAGGGAATTTTTGGGTTGCCCACAACAGGTGAACAGGTGCGGGCTGCGTCGCAAGCGAGTTAAACAAAACTGGAGGATGAGAGGTTGAAATTTCTTCACATAACATCAATAGCTTGCCAGGGTATTGGGCCATGTGGTACTATTAATCATTCTATTAATTTTATTAACCTATGTAAAAGGTTTCATATCTTACAATCTCAAACCCCACCTTCACCCCCATGAGAAAATTGTAATGATTCTTACGATGCTTGCAGTAGTCTCTTTTATCAAACTCGCTTTTAATAAGTTCCTCTTTCTCATAGGATACTACATAATGGTCAATAATTCCATTCGGCTTCTTTGGCTCAGTCCATTTGACACGAAGCTCATGAGGTCCATTTGCAATCACTTCCACATTTCTAGGTTTGGATGGATCTGGACAAAAATCAAGAGAGAAAACCTTTCTAGAAACACTAAAGGTAGGGTTAATTTTAAAACTTCTCATTGTATAGATATGTGAAGCGTTTTACTAGCTTTCACCCTTTTAGATATATGAGAAAGTATTATTAGATAATTTTTTTTAACACATCTAGGCAATGAGACTGAAGACTGAAGTCAGCAAATATAGCACATGTGATTGTGTCCAGGACAGGGTGATAGGTTACAACAGTATAAACTGTTATGCATATGATAATTTTTGCATAGATCTGCTCATGAGGAAAATTTCATTAAATGGTCCGTTCAGTATTAACTTGTCTTAAATTCAATCAAAAAAGATAGAAAACTTTTTTTAAAAGATTGTGATTGAAGAAAATATCAAACTACAGGTTTGTTAAACAATCTTCAACTATAGCTCATAGCTGGTTTTGACAACAGATAAAGACTTCCTGCAGATTGCACATACCACCTGCATTACCTAAAGGAGAGGCCTAATATTTTGTAAAAAGGCCTTTTAGAAGTTTTGCATCTTAAAATTTTTTGTTAATTGCATATAAAAGGCACTTTGAACCAATTAGGATAAAAAATGTATGAAAATGAAACTTACTGAAGGGATTTGTTGTAAATGTTTTGACTTGTGTCATAGCCGAGTGAGAGGCTGTTGACAAGGTATACGCTTGAACATACACTGCATAGTTTGTAAATGGTTTCAATTCACCAATCTCAGCATGTACATTTTTTGTGGCGTCTTCATTTGCTGAGATTTCTATTGTCATCCAACTGAAATATTTAAAGTAATACAAATAAACATCATTATCTAAAGCTATTTAATAGATAGATTTTGTTTTTTTATCCCAATAATTCTAATCAAAACCTTTCCAGCACAGAATGAATCCTTTTTGGGCGTCATCTAACAAAGATACAAAGCAAATGAGTCAAACAAGAATTTTTTTTTAAAAATGGAGGCATCATCATCAGTGACCATTTTGTTTCATACTTGCTGTTAGTAACTGCCAACAAACAGCTCATTGTGTGATAAAATAAGATGTTTTCAGAGCATACATTTATTTTGTTTGCATTGTTAAAAACATGAATATCACACACAAATTTATTTTATGTTATACTCTACATATCCGGGATTGTATCAAAAAACAGTGTAGATTGATGTACACTCAAGGAATCTTATAGGTAAACAACAACTAAGTATCAAGATATTGCTACTAAGTAAATATCAGAGATGGGCACAACTCCTCCTAAAAAATTTTGAGAAAGCCCATCTCTGCCTATTGGAGTGATCTAAGGATATACCAGTTTACTGGTGCCTGAATTTCTACGATAGAGAAAAACGCGGAGAATGCCCCTCTGTGAAATATCCCCAGAAAGAAAAGGATTAATAAGACTTTTGCTTAACTTGCAGGGACAGAAAAAAACTTGAAATAATACTGCATTTCTATTGCTGACCTCAAGACACTGAATGGCATTCTTGTTCTAAGAAACAGCTGAAAGATATATCAGGAAATCATATTATCAAAGCTTTCCTCATTACAGAATTGCGTATCTTACAATGCTGTAGGAAAAAAAAATATTCTGATGTGAATAAATGATCTCAAGGCACTGGTAATGACCTTTTTAAGCTTTTATATTTTAGTTAATCACTCAACCACTGATTCCAACTTACACATCTTCTGAGCAAGCGTCTCGACCTTGGTAAATATTCACATCCACATATTTATCTTTTCTGTGAACATAATAAATTGACAGCAAACAAAAATGCGTGTCATATTAGAGATGTGAATTCTTCTATTTTAAAACAATCTTTTACATTACAAGAAGAATGTTTTGCTAACACAAGACACAACAAGAATATTTCAATTTGAGATGGGGAAAAAAAAGATCATGGTACCTTAGCTATGTGCTGCAAATTTTCAAAGTCTAGAAAATAATAATTATAATGTAATTTAAATACAAAAGTTAGCGACCCAT
>BLXT01007646.1:2375314-2391793 GCA_019648995.1 Plakobranchus ocellatus | reverse complement strand
AAAAAAAAAAAAAAAACATCGCGAGAACAGTCAAAAAAGTGTTTATCCCTGATACAACCTATGAGCTTTACAAAAGGGAGAAGGATATGAAAATCATCTGCAAGATGTAAGGGTTTACAGGTTGTTTGTTTTTTTGTGTGTGTGTATGTAAAATTGAGCCTTATATTTAAAAAACAAATTGGAAAATTCTGAAGGTCTTTTATAAGTATTTTCACCATTGTTCCTTTCAAACTCCTCCCGAAAATTCACAACTTTGCTAACAGAGATAAAGTTAAGCTGGGTAAAAGGGATTTAAAGTAAGGATTATAAGACGTCTCTGAATAATAGAAACAGGATGCAATCTCAGATCAATGTAAATGAAAAACCCTTTGATTTGATATGTTAGTAAAAGATGTGGATTCACGAGTCGACACTTTCATTTCTGTGTGCAAAGCTTTTGTTTTATGAGGACTACAGCCTTTCGTTTTTTTTCTCTTTCAAACATAGTATTCAATGAGAATGATTTCAAAAATGATATTTTAGAAAGCAGAGGAAAAATAATATTCAAGGCCATTTTCATTTTATAATAACCATTAAAAAAAAAAATAAAAAAAAACCCTGATGCTGCCAAATAAACCTGAATACCTTTTTGAACAATTGCTACACTTCCTTTTTTGTTTTTTTTTTTCTTCACTTTTGTGGCAGGGAAGACCTTAAATCAGGGTAGGCCAAGGGTTTAAAAACCAGTTTGAATTTCATCCAAGCTTAAGTAACCTTTAATGTGATGCATAGTTTGAATTGTATTTAGTTACTCACCATGTAAGTGTCATCAGGACATTTTAATTGACACATGCCTTGATACACAACATCCCTGCAGCTGAAGCATTGATTTGGAGAGGTTCCTGTGCAGCCCCCTAGGCAGTATTTGTGGCAGCATTTCCCACTCTCCATGCAGGTCTGGTTAATTTCACAGTCTCTGCAGTCTTTAAAAAAAAAATCAAGGAGAAAGTGGTGACAATGTGGCTTTATTTTCAAAATAACAAGAGATAATCACAAGATAAATGTTTTGTGTGTTTGTATATGGTTCATCAATATAACAATATATCAATGGCAGGTGATCAAATCTTTGAAGTGCCTGTATATTGTGAATGGGAACCTCACAGGTTTGATGTGCCTGCAATCATTATAAATCTTCAGGAATTTTTAAAATCACTTTCTGCGTGCTAACATAATACTGAGATAAATTAACTTTTTAATGTGAATGAGAAATGTATAGTCAGTTACAGTCACTTTCTTTCTCAAATCTTAGCAATTGAAATTACCTTTGTATTCAACATCAGCCTATGATTTTCCGTTGATTAAATGAAAAAGGGAAGGGAGGAGAATCGTTTTTTTTAGAGCTGCAACACTTCAATTTTGATTAAATCTATTTTGCGTGTCAGTGACAGAACTGTCAGTTTTCTTCTAGTAGTTTGATGTTGTTCCATATATATGCTTCTGCTAGTGGTTGAGGACATAACCCTTCTGAGATGACGCTGACAAACATGTACTGTTTAAAAGATATCTAGACAAATTGATTGACTTCATGTTAAAAATAAAATTCTACAGTCAAAATGAAATCAAGAAAACAAAATTGATCCAACTCTAAATTACTAAAGTGCAGTGTAACCCCATATATGATTGCATTGTGCATAGGCCTACTGAGATCCATGTGGTCTTATAAATACTGGTAGAAGAATACAAAAATTACAATGTAAAAGTTGGGGGGGTGTTCAGGAAGGTGTTGTGATGCACAGTGATCTAAAGACAAGACAAGCAAACAGACAGTCCTGGATGATATAATACGGATGCTTAGCATGACACAGCTAGTTCTGGAGCTAACTAAACAGTATAACAAAAACCATTCTTGAATGATGGATCCTCATTGCATTTTAAAACTAAACTGTTTGATCAGATTTACCAGCATGGTGTTCAAACTTGTTTTATATCCCCTGAATATCTCACAGCCGTATATACATAGAGCCACACTGATGTGATGTCATCAGCTTTAAGTAAAAAAGAAGATCGACTTATCCTTATGTGGTGAAATGATCTACTGTGCCACCACATTGGTTGATAATGGATTTTTTTTTCCTTTACAATGAAACAGGGAGTGGTGGCTTACAGGTAGGGCAGTTGGCTACCAAGTAAGGGGTCTGAGATTCGATTCCCAGTCCAGACCAAGTCAGATTATCATTGCTCCTGTGTGTCCACCTAGCACTAAATGGGTAGCTAGGTCTCTTAAGACGCGGCGAAAGTAAAGGTGGCGAGAAAAACAATGGCAAAGTACCTGGGCCTCATAGTGCCGTTTGCTATGAACAATCAGGACCTACTCCTGGTTCACCTTTAGAGTGATAGAACTACAAAGGGAAGACTGGGATCGACTTAAGAGAAGATCACCTCATACGAATCCCATTTGAGTGAAAGCAACTGTAATAATCTCATGATTTCTTCCTAAATATTTTAAAGTCAAACATATTTATTGATCTATGGACAAGCAAGCACTCATGGGAATCAAGCTAAATTTATGGATTCTATTTATCCTATTACAATCTGGTTTTTCTGGAACCCAGACCAAAATGCAAGGCAATTGAAGCCCAGTAAGATCTAACAATGAATGGGATTATCTGTGTGATTAAAGTAAAAGCTTGTTGCTCGACATAAGTTTCATCTTAACATTTTCGCAGTAAAAAGTAAACAATATTCTTGTATATACATGTGCACTGCACCATTGTTTCACTGGAAAGAGCAACCTTGTCCCTTTTCAACTAGTCATCAGCCTTGTATAGCTGGATCGTCTTGCTGAAGTTAGATCCAACTGCCTACAAGTAACACTACCGTGAACACACATAACTATTTGTCATTTTTCTATGAAAGACTTGAGCTCTAGACGGTCACTGGACACACCAACACGCATGTCAAGATGCTCATTCTCAGGTTCTCTTGCTCCCTTAAGTTCCCGGTAAGTCTAAAAAAATATGACAGCATTGTCAATCCTCAACAAAAGACATTTTCAGTCAGTTGAGTCTTGCTGGCCTGTCCCTGCCCAGCACAATACTTTTGCAGCCGGTGCATCTCATCTATTCTTTTCCATTTCTCAACTCCCTATCTCTCCTCTCAAGATAGGCATAGTTCTTCACCATTGCCACACATTTTTTACTCGCTATTCGAAACATGCCATTATCTTTGAAGATTATCTGTTACCTCCATGAAGATTATCTGTTACCTCCAAAGTTGAAAGCTCAGTGTAAGCTAGAACTTTGCCGTGTTCAGCCTTGTTTCAATGTTTAAGTTTGTGATTCGGCAACCAGATCGCGTTCATTCATAGGTTTTATATGACTTGGATCGTTTAATAAATTTTACACACGATACATCACCTCACGTTTTCTTCTATATTACTTTTTTTCAAGCTAATTTAATTCATCATCGGGGACAAATAAACAAAACAAAACCATTATTTCACATTTTTGATCAATTGGGAAGAAAATATAGCAGATGCAGTTTCTACACAATTAGAAATTTGATGCAAGTGGGAACAAGATGAGTCCTCTGAACCTTTTTTATCATTGGTTCTAGGCAGAATGGAATGCTCATCTTCAGAAATTAGGTTTTTTTTAAAAGATTCAGTCCTTCAAAAGTATTTAACAGTTTACAGTAGGCTAATCTAAGTGGATTTAGTATCTTTGTAAAGAAAATCGATGGAATTTGACTGGAATTAGATCTAAATGGCCTGCTACAAATATTTTTACCTCCCTTTTCAAAATAGATACTGGTTTTTCTGACCTGTCGAGACTTCCTCTATTACAATACATTGTTATTCACAAATTTGATGTACGTCTCTAGCTAGAGACTGTAAACAAAAGTGAATTCGTCGCGGTGTCGATCACCCTGATTTTTCAGTATCGATGTCCTGAAAATATCCATGCTATATAAAAAAGTAAAGTGGGTCCAGATTGTTTTTGGCATACGGCACTTGAGGTAGTTTGTCATTGCTTTCCTCGCCGCCTTTACTTTCGCCGAGTCTTAAGAGACCTAGCTACCCATTTAGTGCTGGGTGGACACAGAGGAGCAATGAAAATCTAACTTGGTCCGGACTGGGAATCGAACCCTGGACCTCTTGGATGGTAGCAAACTGCCCTACCAGATGAGCCACCGCTTTTCCTCCATGCTATATATATATATAATATTAAAGGAAATGAAAGTCCACATCGAAATTAGTCTCCGAGGTTCCAAAATCAAATAAATAATCAAATATATTTTTTTCCATGCCAGACACTGTTGTAAGCAAACATGTTCCTCATAGTCAGTGGTGTAGGGATATTTATATTGTTGGACATTTTATAAACCCCCCAAAAATGTTATGGTACATGGTCCACAACTAATTCAAATGTACGAAAACGCCCCATAAAGCCGCCACATGTGTGTGTGTGTGTGTCTCTCTGTCTCTCTGTCTCTCTCTCTCTCTCTCTTTCTCTCTCTCTCTCTGTGTGTGTGTGTATTAATTTGTGTGGTTTTTTAAATTTTATGTTTTGAAAAACTCTTGAACAACTAAACGGAATGACTAAATTTTGGATGAAAGACTAGCTGTGGCAGAAGGGTGTCTAGAGGTCCAAATTTTACCGCCTTCTTCTTTTTTTTTTTAAATATTGTTTCCTCCAAATATAACTCAAAATTTTACGATCATCCATGTTGTTAATATTCAAAACAAAAATTACGTGTTATGAATGTTTACATTGAGGTTATAGAGATACACTTATCAAGATAGGACTGGTTACATGTCTTGATTCAAGGCCTTATTCTATCTTTGCTTTCATTCCAGGCTGTATTCTGGTAAGAAGCGGCACTATCCATTATCTTGTTGATTCCAAGTCTAAATTTTGATTCATTGTTTGGATGTGTCTGGAAGCCAAGGTCTAGATTTTAGCTTAGATATCTAAATAAAGGCGTTATTCCGTAACCTAGATAGGCCTGATTAGGCCTATAGATATAGATTCAAAGCCGAATTGTAGCTTTAGATCCAAGAGAATATTGATCTAAACTAGCCGGAACTAATTACTTGAATCGTGCATTCATTAGGATCTNNNNCCCCCCCCCCCCCCCGAACAACGGTGTTGCAGTTTAACTCACCCGTCTCGTTCGTAGAACGGGTTATTCATCGACAAATATGCATGTGTTCACACTCCCACATTATGAACACGTACTCACTGATTTTAAAGGTCATTTCCGGCGTGGCGTCAGAGTACTTTTACAATATACCGGTATTTTCGCCGTTTGTTACCTACCGATTCTGTGCACCCAGGAGACTGAATTTTTGTGATAAAATTTTATTTTGCCCCAGTTAATACGTTGCTTCAAAGAAATTGATTTTTTACACAGAAATCTATGTTCTGTTTTGGACAATGGCTTGCGCCGTGTTGCGATGAAATTCTGCGTTTGGAAACCCGATCTGGGTTCGATCTTGATCTCTTAACCTAACTAGATCAGATATAGGATTAAAACCACTCTCATGAGTCATAGGAATGACATATTATTGGGCCTTTTGGTTACAAATGACAAATGTTTTATCTACATCATGTCGTTTTTTCAAGTTATATTTCTTGAACCAGTTTTCTGAACATAAAATAACAGGGCTAAGCCTAGAGTTTGCATCTGCCACTCTGCCACTTTGAATTACGATGGTGAAGATCACGTTATCGAACAATTTCTTCCTTTTAAAAAGACAAATTTTATTTCTCAGCAGCAAAATAATGTCTCAAAACGCTATTTACTAGCTCATAAAGGTATTCTGTTGCCCAAGTTTTTTTTTTTTTTTAATTGATGATTGGAGCAATGCATAGTCTCAAACTTAAATTCATTCAGGATACCCATCTGGAGAGAAAAAATAGCAAATGCCGGTAATTATTGAGCTCCAATCAGTTTGTGAACGATTTTCAGGATCTAAATCTAGAGACATACATCACAACAACAACAACAATAATAATAATAATAATAATATTAAAAATAAAAATAATAGTAATAATAATAATACTAATACTAATACTAATAATAAAATAATAATAATAATAATAATAATAATAATAATAATAATAATAATAATAATAATAATAATGAAGATAAAGAAAATAATTCTTCGGTTTCCGAATGTAAGCAATAAAGCAAATATTGAATCGGAAAAGTAAAACTATTTTCACTATGCCTATGTTCACAATCAATAAAATTAATAACTTACTGTGAGTTTTGTTGTGTTTTTTTTTTAATATAAGTACTATTTCTCGTAAAAACTGCTTTAAATAGGAATAAATTCATCCATACTCAGGGAGCAACGAGCAACGATGAAGTACATGGTCAGTTGCCTCCTCTTCCTGAGAAAAGTTGCAGAGAGAGCTTGGGACCAGTTTTAACGTGCATATGAGCCTTCAGTCTGTTGTGTCCATTGCGTGGATGTGTTAACATCATTTGCTACTCTCTGCTTTGCATCCTTGGTATGAAATGGCTTGTTAATTGACTTGATGATGCTCTACTTTTGTCTAAGGCTAATGCTGTCCTTTAGCTGAGGTCCAGATACTCCGTGGGGTAAGCTGTCATCATGGACATTCCCAGGGATGTCGCAATGGGTAAGGATCAATTGAAGCTTTATTCTCCTTGAGCTCTACAGTTTGCGAAGTGCAGTCAAGAGCTCTGGGAGTTCGCCATTTTATAATGCTTGCAGGACAGGTAATACATCAAGAAAGAAAACGACCTGTTTATGTTTTTCTTCCCTTTCTCTAGTGATGGGCATGGCATATACTCGTATTTGCGCTACTTCGCCAATATCGTATACAACTTCTTTTGGGATGGCATTATTATGTTGTCGGAATAGCTTCCTACTCTTGTGCACTAAGCTGCGTCTCTCCATACGATTGGTATATCCTTCAATTTCTCCTTTTATAGGATGGTCAGGAAGGAGTCGGATTTTTTCTGCGCGCATGAAACTGTTTGCCTCTCTTCTCTGTCATAAAGGCTGGATGCTCATTTATAAGCTTTTCCATTTCCTTAACGGGAATTCATTTCATTGGTGCAGCTCAGTAATGATCTGAAGTGCTTGATTTTGAATGCGATCCAGAGTTTCCAGATTGGTTGAAGCGAAAGTTGACCACGCACTTTCTTCAATTTAAAAAGGCTCGCTTTCCCCGAGGTTACATTTTTATGAACCTCGATTGTTAGGTTTTAATACTCTTAAAGCAAGATTGGGCCATTTTGAAATGTTATTAATTTGGAACTGAAAAGAAGAAATGTTTGCGGCCCTGCTGTGCTTCCCGCTATTATTAAAAAAAAAAAAAGAAAAGAAAAGAAAATGGAAAAAATTGTAAGAGAACGACATTGGTGGTGAAGGTGTCAACAAACTTGCCGTGCAATACACATGGCATGTACGGTGCGAATCAACATATATTTTTAAATAGCCCGAGGTTGCAATATGGTGCTTGTAAGTGTGTGTCAGTCGGTTCAACAACATGGTCTCGTGACAGCTTCTTTTGGGTCGCAAACCAAAAGAATTACTTGCAGTGGTATTTACAAAAATGACGTAGAACAAAATCACCTATTAATTCTTTATTCGCGGGCAAAATCAACCGGAAATTCGAAAATTTCTCAAATGTCGCATCATCTACATTTTTGCCACTGATTTTTATAATAAATGAGAAGCTAGCATCAAAACAATGTAACTGAAGATCATTTTTGGGGTGCCAACTGCGATTCCAAGTCAGCCTGAGCTCCCAGCGAGGAGACAGCACGAAGCACCACAAAACAAGCTAGCAGATCGATAATTACAGAATAAAGCGGTCAACAATGACTAGCTTTTTAGCGCCATACTGCATGATGAAATAGCGTATAGTTTATTCTTATCCTCCTGGTATAAAGCCATTCCCCTTTTCTAGCTGTGTGAACCCAGGTACATGTGTACTTGTTTCCTTCCATGTGACATGGTCTAATTATGGGTCTAATCAAGAATTTTTTCGTTTGGCTCAAAATTAAATAAAGGTACCATTGTTCCTAGTATTAGGGCTCCCGGGGAATAAAGTATCGTTACTTGATATTCAGAACAGAAAAAAAAGAAAACCTGGAAACTTGGAGCAACTCGTATAAGTACGGACATTTTTCGTAAAAATCAGGAATGAATAGACTACTTGAAAAAAAAAACTGTGATAAAAAGCAATTCGTGAGTTTGTCATGAGCCATATCCCTTTTAAATATTCGAGGATTTAAAAATGCAAAAAAAAATCAACCATTCTAAAGCACTGTCCTTGTTTCTCTGCTTTATTCAGAGACATCTGAAACACTAAGCCATCGGGTGATTTTGCAGGGATCCTCACAGTTGATTTGTTTTGCCCAAAATCGCAATGGTTTTTTTCCTAGCATCACTACCTAAACTTGTCCACCACCACAACCAATAATTTTAAATTATATTATTTGATTCCAAAAGGCCAATCAAATAAAATAAATGAAAAAAATTGTGGGCTAAGAGGAGTGCAGAATCAATTTGTTAGAGTCAAAACTTCATGTCTTTCATTGAAAGTACATGTATTTGGCTCTTTCATCACGAAAGACTGAGACGCGACCTTTCGCCACTGCCTCATTTTTACAGCAGACTTGAAGTAATTATCCTGAGAGAAGAGATAAATTTCAAAGAATAACGTCAACACCAGCGCTCTTTATTTAGACCTAGTGAAATTATTCGCTTCATATCGTGACTTCAGGAGCGACCTCCCCCCCTCAGCCCCGACCTAAACAAGAAACTTATAATTATGGCGTTTGTATTAAGGCTGAGAAGTGCTCCCTAGACTTTTAATCAAGATATCGCAAACTTCCCACACTAAGATATCATGAAATGCTGTGTGTCATTGAAGGATGGATAACTGTGTGAAAACTAAAATTTTGAAATTTGAAAGATAAGTCATCGATTCGAAGATGATGAGCAATCCTTCGTTTAAAAAAAGCATCTTGGAAGCAAAAATGAAAAACTAAAACTAAGACCTAATGCTGGATTAAATTACTAGAAAAATTTAATGACTGGTACTAGACCATGAAGTACTAAATACTCCATTTGTACGACTATGATTCTGTATCTAGATTAGGCATAATATAAGCCTTAGAGGCCTGTATTTTGTTTCTCCAGGTATTTAAGCTCTTGGTCTTCAGAAACAGAGCTAGATCGAATTGATTGTCTTCACAGACTATAGTGCATCCAATCAATCAAAAAATAATAAGTGCGAGTATGAATGTGCAACACATTCTAGTGCCAGTGGGAGTTGGAAAGCGTGTAGAATATATTTTATGACTGAATCAAATATGATTTCGATATATTTCAAGCACCTTTCTAAGATAATATTCATTCTTGAGTTAACTCTCCGTTTTATTTGAAGCCGTTGATCATTCTTAATAAAATATTAAACCGATGAATTTTTACGAGATTGTCGAATCATATATCTGCAATGCCCTCGAAAGAGCCAGGCCGTGCTATGTAGGATTAATTAGTAACAAGAATTCCTATGGATAGTTCCATGGCTCGAGAAAAGCATGAACATAAATGATGTCTTTGCAATGGCCTAGAACGAGACCGCGCTATGCAGGATTCACTAGTCTTAAGATTTTACATTAAGTATCGGTAGGCCTTGACCAACGCTATTTTTTCCCAATAAGGTTTGTTTGTTTCTTTCTCCGCTTTAAGTTCTTACTTAGTTCGCTCTTGTCCAGTTCAATTGTTTTCGTTTTAATAAAAAAATAGAAAAAAATGCAATCCCTCTCACATCACAGGATTCATCATGTAATAGAACTGAATTTGCTGATTATGTTCTCTGTGGAAATGAACTTTATCATAAAAAATCTGTAATGCTTTCTATATAAATATTTCTATCTAGTTTTAAGGTGCAATCTTTCTTGCTACTCTCTATAGCCATTGCTTGGTCTGGCTTTGCTATTCGATAGAAATCCGTGAAAGCAGAATAATGTAAATCTCTTTCACACGAGTTTTTTTTTCGTAGGATCTAAAACCATTTACTTAGTCATGGGCGGTATACAAAACCTCGTTTTGGAGAACTTTCGTAGATGAAAAAAGAAAGACTACAGAAATGCATTACGATACAGAGGAGGAGGAGGAGGAAGAGGTGGGAAAGGTGGTGGTAATGGTGGTGCTACTACTAGCATCAGCAACAGTAGTAGTCATGGGCTTGTAAATGTGGGAGAGAATACTAATCCCCTGACACTGTGTGGCTGTTGAGCGGCATTGGCAGGAGACAAGGCTTGAAAAATAAAGGAGTGTGATGGGCTGGATGCGCGCTACATCGGTTTTACGCATATATATATATACTTTTTACCCTCTCCATTTGTTCAAAGAATATTTTCTCTCTCCCCCTTTCCTTTTCCTCCCCCCTCTCGTTTATATCAGCATAACTATCTTTCCTTTTCTCGAAGATGAAAAAATCAAGCACCCCTACGGGGCGCAAACCGGTGGACACCACCAATCAAACCTAGCAAGTCAACCTTTGATTTCGGGTAGCCAGCCAGCTTCAATCAGACCAAGGCTCGGTTAATCACTGATTGTTTCACTGGGTCAAATAGACTAATAAAATCCCACCTTGGCAAAGACCTGCCAAACCAGCAGAGAAACAATTTCCTTCATTAATGTAAGATACATAATAAATATCTAGGGTTCTCTAAAACCCGTTTTGTAAATTTAGTAATAAATGCAAGTGTATTTTGATTTATACTTAAATGGAACTTCTCGACTTCTAAATTATCAAATATTTGTTTGAGTTTTGCATGATGTTTATGTTTGTCCCAACGCCGACTTAATGTTTAAAAACCCAATTACTTAAATTAGGGACATATTATATCCTCTAGGCCCACAGTCATAACGTTTCATTCCTGTTAGATCACACGTCCTTACGAAAGCAATCCAGCGGTGCGTGTTATAGCATTTCTTATCTCACCACAAGGGACATAATCAGAAAATAAGTTGCAAAGTTGTTCCATTTATGCTTATAGGACATGCAACTAAAGTTGAAAATCTGTATAAAACTATTTAAAATGAACGCCCGGAAAAAAAAAATTATGTGTCACACAATATTAAAAAAGTGTACTCACTCAGATTTTTTTGGCAGTGTTGCGATGTCCAGCACCGTTTGGCTTTGATACCGTCCACAGTGGTAGAGTTGCATTTTTCCGGACAGTAGTTGGCACATTGGCTCTCTTCTCTGTTGTATTTAAAATGCTGTTCATCTGGCTCTACACCCAGCCGCGCCCAATCCACTGTGTCGACGTAGCAAAGCTTTTTGTTTTTAGCCAGATGCACCCCGCCGCGACCAATGACCTGCAGATTTACGAGTCCTAGCTCTTCTAAGTCGATCATCTCATACGCCACCAGGGCGTAATTTGTGAATAGAACTCGTCCTCTGATGACAGCCAGATTTGGGAACATATCCCGGAGTGAGTTTAGCCCGTACACCCGATACAACACTAAATGATCTGTGATTTCACGAAGTTTTGGGAATCGATACGGCTCATATTCTTCATCTTTAACGCGCTCAATTAGAGCTATGCGTAAATACCCCTCGATGACTGTACAATTTTCAAGTTTTTGGAGGTTCCTTATGTCGTTTCGTATATCCAGGTTTCCGCACACTGCAAAAGAATAAGAATTACATTTTGTTTGTACTTTACGAGTCATAAAAATTGTTGTGTAAAATGCATTCATTCAACATGAGCCCACAGCGCGCATAAAAAAAGAAAAAAAAGAGAAAAAAAGAAGGACATTGGAGTGCCTAATGTATTTGGAGGAATAGTCACTTGTCAAATCGCAATAAATATAAAGTGTAAAGAAAGATAGAACCATAAAGCCCGAATCCATATAGAAAAATTACATTTTAATTCTATGCCATATTTTTAACAAGACTACGGTAATAAGACTGCGATTGGCCAGTAAAACCCAGTCAAAACATAATTTTGTAAGGTGAAACTTGGCAGCAAGTGTCATAAAATTACAACTAGAAAAGTGGAAGCAAACTTTTCATGATGATCTAGATCCAGGTTTTAACCATGTTAGGTTCGCTCCGAAGGTCAGATTTGCCTTAAGATAGTTTAAAGTTTAGGATTTGTTACAACTGCAGCAAATGTCTTGGTGTCGCGAAAACATGAAATATTACCAAAATAAAGAGATGTTTTAAGATGTAAATGAATGAATGGACGATTAGCTGACTGATATTAAACCATTAGACAGATGCAGGATACACGGGAGAGATGTGATCAGGCATCGGTAAAAAGAAAAGACCAGTGTCCTAAAAATATAATGATACGCTTCTGACAACATTCCAGCAGGGAAATGGGGAGTGGCAGGACATGATCGCCGCAATCTGCTTCGGATTGATACAAACTACAAACCGAAATCAAAACACATGTGCTTAAGTCGTCTCACTCATAATTATGGTTACGTATCTTTACAAACCCCCCTTTTTTTTTAAAAAAAAAAAAAAACAAAACAAAACAAAACAACAACAACAACAAAAACAACGGGTATTTTAAACATTGACACAATTATCGTTTATGTATTCCATTTACATACATGATGATCTCTCGCATTTATGGCTTTATAACTCAGGCCAGGATGTAGGTGGTATATTCGAATGCGCAACAGAAAGAAAGGCCCCGGCATTATCTTGTGGCGGATTCACTTACAACTGTGTAGACAGCGTCCTATGTAAAGGAACCAAGGCAGATTTCACAAACTGGACTTATAATTTACCTATCTGAGGCAAAACGAAATATGAACATATTATATATCAAATTAAAGATCTGGCTTCAGAGATAATCAATATGAGCAATAGGGCTCTGGTAGTTTCAGCAGTTAGGTCTAAAAATCATATAAAAAGTTCAGAAATTTTTGCACGAAATTTCATGACTTGGTCTGCAATGCTTGTAATATCATATTCTCAAAACATTTTTTTGAAAAAGAGCAATATATATTGATATTAAAACACCATAGGAGCTCTCTGAGATGGAATTCAAAGTTTGTTTTTCTCAATTTACAGTCACAATAGACAAGTCAAACCACACAATCACAAAATTAATTGTTAAAAATTGCAGAACATATAGATAACGTAACTACTTCCCATAGTAGGTATGGTATGGGACAACCATTTAACACCAATAACTATGACAACAATCAGCGTTTTTTCCACATTTATCACGCAAGCCTTATAAATTCTATGTCTATGAGCTAAACCTGAACAAATACTACAAAACATTGTATATACATAGCTAGAATTCTAGATTTGGGAAATTGAAGTTCAAATGTTCTTATAATGTCTATAATTAGAGTAAATTGCCTTGCATGCTGCTAATCGCATCCTATACGTATACACCATCATTAGTTCCAGAAAATCAATTTAAAAAATACTTTCACTATCAAATGTTCGCTTAATCTAAAAAAAAAAAATCCATGGAATATTCAACTGAGGTTGATTGAGAATGATGAAAGCTAGATCTAGAATCCCCTGGAGAGGTTTCAACATTTTCAGTCTACAGTCTCTTGGAATGAAAGTTTAATATTGTAATCCTAGATGTTTAAATTTAAATCAATCATGCTTATTTGGCTTATATTTTTTTTTATAGAATTAGATCTATAGGTCTAAATTTCAGTTTAGTTGTTGTTCTGGACGATAGAAGTTCCTATTTTTCAAAATTAATTATTTGCCTCATAAAAACATGAAAATCCAATTTTTCATTTATTAGCTAAATACAATTTTCTTTTATTATGAAAAGTATGTTGATTCAATTAATTCATTCAATATCAGGATAGGCCTATCTAATAAACACAAACTGAAAGATTCAGTTATGATAGAGGCACACAAAAATTACATTAAAAAAAAAATTCTCCAATTACGACCATGAAATGTATAATTTGATCATATAGCTCAGTGCTTAATTCAAATATTATTAAAATAGCCGTACTTTGTTAATACTACAAATTGGGCGTCGTGAGCCGCTGGCGATCCAGACTTCTTTAATATAAAAAAAAAAAGGGCACTAACGCATATAGGCCTATGTGCTTGATATGCCTCTCGATACCGCCATTGCATACGGCTTCGCTCGCAAAGCAATAAATAGTGAAAATGGGTCACCTTCGAGAGTCATTTTGCAGACGAAAAAATGCTTTTTACTGACTAAAAGCAATATTCTTTACTTGAGTATTAAAGTAGTGGTATTCGGTTCATAAGATCTTAAATTTAACTCTTAAGCGTGACTGATGCTTAGTTCTAAGTCGAACAGGCCTAGTGTAACGGAACCGCCATTCGTTTGGTTGGTATAACTACTGCTTATGAGGATACGAAAACCGAGCTAAAAAATGCAGATACCGGGTCCTTGTCTTTTACACATATGATATGTATCTTTTGAATTATTAGCCACAGAAAGAAAAAAAAAACATACAATATTTACAATACAAAAAAAGAATTGAAAAATGCACTGCCCGGTTCGATACTTTATTGCCAAGGAAGCTTTGCAGGCATAAGGATGATTATGTTGTAAGTATACATAGTGATGATGATAATGAAGATGGTGATGATGATAAAATGGTTTGACTTGATGGTCATGATGATGTCGATGATAACTGAAGGTGGTGGTGGTGATGATGCCAATAAAGATGACAATGGAGGTAGTGACTTGGTCATAGATGAAGACGATCATGACGGTGGTGATAATGATTAGGTTGAAGATGATGCAGGTGAGATGATGATGATGAAATTGGTGGTGATGCTGAATATGTTAATGATTTAGACGATTATGATGGTGAAGGTGCTGTTGATGGTTATAGTCAAGTTTTAAATATACAATACATATAAAATCGGTAGCTAGAATGATACTCTCGTACTGTACCGTTTTCGACACACAAACGTGCGGGAAAAAAAGGGTATAACTTTTCAAATCTAATTTTTGTAAATACATTTAACTTTTTGTATTTCTGTAACGGCTGATTGGTACGTTAAAGGGGTTGATTGAAGCATTCTGAGAGGCTCGGCCTCTTGAGTGAGCTTGGTTGGAAAATATTTAAAAATTAGAGGTCAATATGCCGTTTTCGGCACGGAGCGTAGGAGGAAGATAACAAAACGCTTTATGGCTGCAAAATAAAATTTATAACCACAATCACTTTACCTTTTCGCTCATATTTAAAAAAAAAAATTCCCAATACTTATTTCCGTTATTGAATCTATTAATTACACAATCTTTTGTCGTGAATCACTTCGCCACTGCTCAGTTCTTCTTTCCTGACTAATTTCAGATTTGAATAATGAACAGAGGAAAAGGGTCAACTTTTTCATTATCCCACTCTTTGAAAGAGGTGAGAGATCAAGCTTTGTTTACGTACCTACCAAGTTCAATTTAGAGAATAAAAACGTCGCAATAGGTATTCGTACGGCCTTATCAACTCCTTTGAATCGGCTTCCCAAAAGAGGGACTCAGTTCCATCGAAAACAATGATTCTAGTATGACGCGAAGAGGATAATAATCTGTTTTAATGTTGATTGAGAGGAAACAATCATAATTTTTTTATTGTAAAATGAGATTTGTATAAAATCAGTTTAGAAAAGGGTGAAAATAATGCTACGTTGGTATAGAGTAAAATTAAGAAAGGTCTACATTAAATTGGAAGACTGAGAAGGCTAATACGTCTACGCTTTAGTTCTACATTCGTCTATTTCTATCGAAGGGCTATGTTTTTCAGCATTAAACCCTTGTAATTATAAAAGGAATTTCATATGTATTGTATCTATAGTTCTAATAGACTAGGCCTACGGTACTGAGAAATGATATCAAGAAATCGACGTATAGATTAAGAGATACAGTATCTGATCTAGATTTATTATCAATTCAATGCATTATCTCTATATAATAATTTTTATTTTTAATAGGCTATGCAGGTGAGTTAGGCCGAAGAGAAGGAGTTTACATAAGTCAGATCAACATTTTTAAAAATCTAACTACCGACACTGATCCTATATCCGATTTTAAATATCAATGTACTTTTATTTAAAAAAAAAAAAAACATTTTAGAAACCAGATAACATAAACAAGATTTAGAACAAAATCTCTTCTAAGTTTGCATTGCAACATTGAAATTAGATTTTCTTTTCAGGCCGTATTTTTATTCATAGGCGTATTTAAAGCCGGCCTTCTTAAAATGTGTTAACTGCTAGAGCTTTAGTTTCTGGAGCAGTTACGTTATCAGTTATTTAAACAAAAACCAAAACCCAAAAGCAACAACACCATAATAATAATAATAATAGCAATAGCAGTAGTGGTGGTAGTAGTAGTAGTAGTAGCAGTAGTGGTAGTTGTAGTAGCAGTAGTGGTAATAGTACTTAGTAGTAGTAGTAGTAGTAGTAGTAGTAGTAGTAGTAGTAGTAGTAGTAGTAGTAGTAGTAGTAGTAGTAG
>BLXT01007646.1:2355877-2366154 GCA_019648995.1 Plakobranchus ocellatus | reverse complement strand
AAAAAAAGTTGACAGTTCACAAAATTTGATTTTTGGTGAATTCACTTGTATAATGTTCAAACGCTTCTCTAATAATATTGAAAAATTTTCCTCAGATCTTCTCCCACCGATCTGTAAAGCATTGCTGAAGAATCTTGTCTTCGACCTCTTTAATTTAAACCAATTTATTAACGGTTCATATATAATTATATAGTTGGCTCGTTGCTCAAAATATAATTGTCACTTTTCTATGTTACAATGATTTCAGCAATTCAAGCCTTGCAGACATATTCGACCTTGATGCTACATATAGAGGGCGGACGAGTCTGTGATAAGTAAAGTATACAACCAAAGATGACTGAACTCGCTAAGTTACATATAGCCTAGGCCATTTTTTTCCTCCAGGTGCCATCGATGGCCAATAAGAAAAAATTATTAAAATGTTGCAACGGCTGCTTATCCCCGTGATGTTTCGTAGCAATGGCAAGACCGCACCGGTCTATACAAGGCACGGCCTAGAGAACAAGTGATCTAAATCGCGTTTATACTGTTTCCACAAAATGGGTTCCAAAGTTTGGGAAGAACTGTTCCGTTGATTTATGTCGAATGATTTTGGTTTTTAATATGAATCATAATGGTCGCACTATTGATAAAACTCTGTCAACAAATTGGAGGTCTATTACTAGAATACTTACTGGATTATGAGGGATAAAAATTATAAACGAAAACGATTACGCTATCTCTCAAGAAACCATTTGCCCCACAATTACACAAGTGGCATAATTTTAGTTTGGACTATTTGCAACCTTTGTTATCAAAGACGTTGCACTTAAACGTTCGCGTTATGTCTTGTTTTTAACTTATTTTTACTGGGGAAAAAAGCAATAATACGAATAATTTCAGTCTTATGTAAGTTTTAAGCAATCTTAACATCACTTGTTTTGGGCGCTTAAATTACATTCGTTTAAAAGAAGTGAAAGACATATACATAAAAACCTTCACTTTTGGCCGGATCAAATATGTGCTCACTTTTATCAATATTTCATTTGAAATGATTAATACCGATTTATTTCCGACTTTTGTCACGGCCATTAAAGAAAAGTTAAGCATGAGAAGAATTATAATTTTCTCTATAAACATTAAAAAAAGAAACAACTTTAGGTCACTGGAAAAGCAAAACAAAATGCTAAAAGGAAATAAACACTAAACCAAGTTTGAAAATGTTTGTGTCAAGATACCGACAAAAGTGTAAGGGCCTATCTTTTTTCAATACTGTAGGCCATATTAATCAGCAACAAGAGGCAAATCTGAGTCTCCAGCTATCATTAAAGAAATCCTTCTATCAAACAAGTAAAAAATTTAAAAGAACCACTGTACAGAACCAAATCTTAGGAAATTAGCTTCAGACGACATAAAATGAAAAGAAAAAAGTTTTTACGATCTTCTTCCCTGGACGCTACATTCAAGCACTCCTTATAAAATAAAAATAAGAATCTTTCTGTTTAATCTCAACTGGATTTTTTTAAAAAACATTTTCTAGACCCCCCCCCCCGAACCTTTGCGTTTCTCTTGCTCTCTCTCTCTCTCTCTCTCTCTCTCTCTCTCTTTCTCTCTCTCTCTCTCTCCCTCCCTCCCTCTCTCTGCCCTGTTATAAATCTTGCCAATATCTATCTTTCTTAAACATAGGAATTCCGTATTTATAGGAAATACAAAGTCTCATTGTTATAGCTAAAAAGAAAGTTGCTGAATCACCAGTCCTCATGAGTTTGTTATTTTTGAGTTTCTATCAATAGTAAGTCATCTATGTCTGGTTACAGCACGGCACAGTCATTTCGTGATTCACCATTGCCCAGTAATGGAAAAATAAAATTAATGGTCTGCGGGTGGCATACATTCAGTTTCATCAGGTTTGAATAATTTGCAGTCTTTATCTTGCAACTCCGCACGTAGTGAGTGTCTTGCTCAAAGACTTCCAAGTGCCCAAGGGTGGCCTATCGCACTTTTTTGTTGCCCCCAAAGTCAACTTCACAGAATTGTGATTCCGTGGACTGGTCAACCTTGTAGTGCACTTATCTAGAGCAACCCGCTCTCAAATTTCATCTATTTGGTGGACATCCATTTGACATTGTCATCATTTTAATTTTTTCTTTCTGTGTGTCCTTGTTAATAAGAATGCTTTTAATTTCTCTTCATGAATTTTAAAAAACAGTTAATCGATTTGCCTTGTTGATTCTCATAAGGTCGCACCCATCGAATAAAGAAAAAAAAATACGAGGTGCAATTTTTTTGATTGGGTTGAAATGTATCAAAAATGCTCTCATTGGGTGGGAGAGAATGACCGCTCTCTTAAAATTTCACATCAATGGTTTCGTGTTGTTTTTTTAAAGAGCATTAACAGCAAATAGCAAGAAACGAGGCAAATAGTAATTCATGTTCCGTCGTTCAAAACAGTCGTGAGTTACTGTAGGTGATCAGGCTTTGATGAACAGCATCGGTCACATGCCTATTTAGAAAATTAAAACAAACGGGAAACATCTACCGAGCCACTGTTTTCTTCACTTTCAGCCTTTAACTCATGGTTCCTTTATATTCCGGGCATAAAAGAATATTTATATAATAAAGGAGTTGTTTAAAATAGCAATAGACTTTATGCGTATTTAGGTGAGATGTTGGTATTTTTTTTCTATATCAAGCGTTATCACTTTCATATTTTGATCTTCTTTAGAGGCGAGAATTTCATGCTGAAGAAATGCCTTGCAGCCTCTGTCCAAGAATGGTGTGCTCAACTTGTTTCTCTTTACTCCTTTTTATCTTGTCCTTCTTCCATGTGGTCAAGCCTCACTTAGAAAATAACGCAACTCTAACAAGAACCCCGCACTGGGGCGTGAAAGTGTTTATAAAATTCCAGATTGGAGATATTTTGTATCCCTACTTTTATTTTGGGGTTATGCTTTTGCCTAATATTCATTTTGTAGAGTGGGTACATTTTGGCTATCGACAGAACTATCTTTAGAAGCAATTTGCTGGATGTTTAATGACTAAAGTATTTTGCAAACTTCTTTATATGAGCTTTAATGCGCTCTTTAACTTCCGCGGGTGTTTTGCTCGTACCTTTTTCCGTTTTTAATCTGCTCTTGCTAGACCTATCATTGTTTTACCCTTGGTCCTTATGGCATAAGGCAGCCTTTTGTATGTTATCCAAAAGAATAAAGAAAGAGTGTCTAACTACCTCTTTTTTTTTACTGCCAGCCAAACGGACGATCTGTGACTTGTTGCAATGTGATGGCTGAGCTTACCATACTTTTCGGGTTTTAATAGTTACACCTATTACTAAGGCAATTACTATTGTTTTTCCTTGAGCGCTCTAATCGTAGCTCTAATCGGATGTAGCCCGCCTAGCTTCATCTATGTTTGTTTCCGAACATTTTGACCAACAAGATACAGTTGATGGGCTGAAATGTCTTTTGCTGTGCAATGGTCCCTTTTCTGGTTGTGCCCTCCTGGCCAGAATCACGTTCTGTCAAGTTTGTAAAATTCACTGGAATTATGTTGTAGAAAATATTGGTCAGATTTTCTTCAGTATTCTTGGTATCAAGCCCCGCCTGGCAAACGGGAGGGTGATGAGTTGTGTTTGCAATCAAAGTAATAACTATAATTCTCTGCTCCACCACAACTTCACAACTTATGTCATCAAGTCATTGGGGTGGTTGCAACCAGTAAATTCTTGTGTCTCGTATAATGCAAAACCAGCAGCCAAGGTAGGTTCCTCTCTCGTGTTGTTCGAAAATGCTCGTAGGCCTGAAGTCGAGTGATGGCGGGTTGGGTATCGTGTGCTTGGTTAGATCCCCTTGTTAACATTGTTTGATGAATTGTGCGACTTGATTTCACTTCTGGTTTTGCTTTGCTGTGACGCCATAGCAAGCATATTCATGTTTGCAATAAGCTTAGTGCAAGCAGGGAGAAATTCCAGCGATGACGTCTTTTTTCAATGACCCTAACCTGGTTTGTCAGGTGGCTTAGCCGAAAATGGGCAAGGACTAAACAATGCCAAATTTGCTTTAGATCTAGAAGTAGAATCTGTACAGAAATCAGAGTATTAGAATTTCATTATAGGCCCATATTAAACATTTCAAAGCTGCAGATAGGCTTTTAAAGTTCATGATTTGGCTTTTTCCCTCTGAAGTTACATATAAGAGAATGGATTTCAAATTTTAAAAAGGCACAAGAACTAAAAGTAGGCAACCAAAACGCGCCCGGCGAGCTTAGATAGAAGCAAAGTAATCATTCTTTTCACTTAGAATCAGACGAAATTTATAACAGAATGAAATTTATCAAAATCTTCCTTCAATAGAGTTTTCAGTTTACTTTTATATCATATTGTAAAAAGATAGCGAGTGAGAAAAAAGTGACTTTTTCAAAATTGACAGCGACGAAAATGTGTCGGCCACAAAAAAAATGCTATTACTGACAAAGCCATCCAATACGGTCTTGGCTCCTAATACTCATTTGCATAAATGTATGCCGGTTAATCTCTAATATATCTCTAATATAATAAATCTCTAATCTCTAACACCCAAAGTTTTCGAAAAAGAGGCAAAGTTTGAGCTTTTTATCAATCGGAATACGGAGAATAAAACTAGCTGGTTCGAAAAAGTATTCAATTTTCTTTTTAATATATAATATACAAAATATTGTTTACGAGATCCTCACGGTGTAAATTTAACCGTGCCGTTTCCTGGCTATTTCAATCTCGCTCTGAATCAGGGCTGCTAAAGCTGGAGTTTTCCCCCCAGATCTTGGGTTTTCTGGGGTTGCCTGGGGTTCTGGGGTTTTAGCATACGAATCTGGGGTTTTCTTTGCATGGCAATTTTGGCTTTTGGACTTTAAAAAAAAATCTCCAATAGAAAAAGCAATTTAAACAAAAATAAAACAAAACAAAACAAAGAAAAAAAAAGTCGCAACACAAAACTAAGAGAGAAAAATGAAAATCTGGCACATATGTACATACGTATATAAATTTCAAGTAAGTACTTTTTGTAAATAGGCTCCTAGTTTTATACATAGCCCTTTCTCGGGATGGGGATTTGGCGGAGGCCTTAAAGTCTCCAACGACAGGCCAAATAGGCCTTTCAATCAATGTAAAAATTTCGATATAAATCTTATTTTTAATTTTATTTTTAAGTTGAGATTTTTTGTTTAACAAAAAATGATGCGTTTTGGATAGGTGGGTTAAGTTTTTTTTTATTATAAACATGGGTCAAAGTAATGTCTGGGGTTTTGGCGGGATTTTTTCTTGTGATCTGGGGTTTTTAGAACCTGGCACTAGGGTTTTCTGACGCCAGGCCATTGGCAGCCCTGCTCTGAATGTGTATAGTGTATGCACTGGCGAATGTAGCCGACGATCAACATGGGCATGCGGTGTAGCCTTTTACCAAATCAACACTCATAATGGGCACATTGATGGACAAACCTTCACTATTAATTAAGCTCACGCTTTTGGAATAATTTGCCTGTTACGGCAAGACTTATTTTAGGTCTAAATATAACACAAATACGCTGAGAAGACGATTAGATCTGTGACAGGAATGGTATTTGTTTACACCCAAGCCCCACTTCTTCTTTAATTCATTAATTATTCTAAAAAGCCTGTGGGTTTTTCCCCTTGAATGAAATTGGCTTATTCCTACGCTTGAAATTTTTGTTACTGCAGAGCATAAAAGGAAAATTGCAAAGATTTTTTTCGGGAGTCATTCTTTAAAACTGCTTTCTCTGGTTGGGGAATTTTAACAAGCAAAATAGTGATCTATTGAGACGCAGATCACATGCTTTTGCACCATTTCAAGATTTTGAACCCGGACAATGATCTAGATCAAAATTAGACGATTTTGCATTTTTTTTTTTTTTTTTTTTGTGTATAGTCTATGGTAAGCAAAACTATACTGACTAAGATTACTTTTAAGCTGGCATGACGTTTTCATGACTAAAACTTGCTTTGTGATTTTATCTTTCAACCAATATCTTAGATCTTTGATGAAAGAACAGACCATTCCTTTTCTCGTCTACAGCTTCAATATCACCTGGCTAAAGTGATCTAACATGCTCTAGATCAGTTGTCTTCTAGGCGGTCTGGTATGGTGGCAATTTTATGGATATTCACACAAGCTTTCGCTGGTGCCGGATGGATTGTAAGCTCTGAGTATGGAAGAGCAAGGTGCAGCTTCAGGAAACTGTTTAAAATTATAAATTGTTCAAGTAAAGATAGCTCATGAACTGCACAATTTTTTTTCTATAATTACGTTTCGAACTGAGCTGGGTTTTTTTACATGTGTATAAATTATTTACTTACGGATATTCAAATGTCTGGCACGTTTCTAGTAAAATTATTATTTTTTTTTTTACTCCTGTGAAGAGGAAACATGAGAAAGATTGCCCGATAGACTAGAAAGAGAGCAAAAGAGAGAGAGAGAGAGAGAGAGCAAACAACACCACGGTCAGTAACATAGCAAACTGAAACTGAAAGCAAACGACTCATGGAATGAGCTCTTGAGAAGGAAAGCGGAGGTGTAGGTGTGTATGTGTGTGGGAAGTGAAGACGGTGGTAAGAAGAATTTTTTACATCTCGATGTAGCTACCTATCCCCGTAGGACCAGTACTATATAATTTATCACGCGGGCCCGCAGAGATAGGAAAGCAAGGTTTTTGTAAAGACATAAGCTTGAAGTATTGTGTGCTCGCCAATTGCAGATGCTCTTCACACATGATTTAACTTGAAAAGGATACATGCAAAATCTATTGGCATCGGGGGAAGTTTGGGTTTTTTTTTTTCTCAGTCTAAACATTGATGCTTATTACTATCAACTATTGCCCGTTCAGGATTATTAACATGATTGTTATGCCTTTTAAGTACGCAAAAACATTGAAAATTGAGAGCGAAACTTAAAAAAAAAAAAAAAATTTTTATTTCAAACAAAACAAGATATTTGTGTGCAAAAATATTTTTTGTGGATGACCAAAAGAGACACTGCGCAACATCAAAACTTTTGTGATCCATCGATAATTTTACTATGCAATGCATGCAAGCAAGCTGGCCTTCTTCACTACATGTATCATCGTTTCATTCTAGCTTCCGTGAAGAACACAAAGAATATAAGCTAAAATAGAACCGTTTATTGGTCAAAACAAATTCAAAACTATTTGTGGACTACGCGCCACATGAAACATCATTCTGTTACTTAAGACAAAATTTAAAATCGTGATTGAGGCTATAATGGGCAAAAATAAATCGTCATCTAGTGATCTTGCTGAAAAGGAAGTTCATACAGAACAGAAAGGCTGTTGACAAGGCACAAAGGACAAAGCCATGTCTCTGAAGAGGTGATGTTCAGCATTTTTTATTTATTTATAAATTTTAATTTGTACATTGTGTCCGTGATTTGCTAGGGCCTTTTCAATCTCATTAGGTTCGTTCAGGTTTCGGTCTGTTTTCTGTGTTGTTTTCTTTCCATAGAGCTGCGAAATCATTCCTATTGCACATTTGCAGACTAATTTCCTCAATTTCTATCTTGATTGTCTTCCAACTTGGATGGAGGCCGAGATCGTTAAGGTTCTCATCAGCCCTATCAAGATATTTATTTATCGTAGTTGTAGTTGCTTAGCACTTATATAATAGTTTAATCCGTTTATTACATAAACGACCGAACTAGAAGGCTGCAAAATCAGGTTGAGAAAATTTCCCTGCAACCCAAGAGGTGAAAAGATTCTGATGCGTAGTTAGTGACATTTTCTCTTTCAAATAAATATATGATCCAACCTACGACAGATCAGGATTGTGACGAAATTGGTTGTTGTGAGTTGAATCTCGATCTAGACTCGGAACGGCGGATCTTTTGACCTGGCATTTTAACTTGTAATATTCATTATTATTTGGCCCGGCAAGGCTTATTTAAGTTAAATAATGCCATTATCGTTTTAGCTTTGTTTATTTTTTTTATATCTAGAGATTTCTAGAAGGTTGACGAAGATGTAAGAAACTGTATACAGGAAGTTACTAGAGTGTTAGTGACCAGATAAGCAAAAAGTTTCCGGGTATGTTTACGTATTAAATGAGTCTGTGTATTGCATAACTGTATTTTCTAGAATTGATTGATTGATTATTGGTAAACCCAGTCCACCATTAAGCGGTGATCTCAGGGTTTCACTCTCTCTCATGGGCTTCCATCAGATACTCAAGCAAATTAAAACAAAGATAAAAATCCATTAAAATCCAACAGATGGAGAAAAACTTTAAAAGGAATCGGTACAAAGCCTCAGATATTTCCATAGACACCGAGTTCCTTTAAGACTTTAAGTAACCAACTATGCGAGAGGGGTATTTCCTAGAAACTGTGCGCGGTAGGTATAAAACAGAACACTGTCAGTTTGTTGAAGAGATAGCTATAAGATAGTCCGCGGATATTCATGAATTTGCAGACCGACAGAGAGATACATTGCTGTTCGGAAATTGTTCTTGATTTAAATTAATAAAAATTTTCGTTCAATTTTACGCATGACTTTGAGTGATTTCTCTTCTTTAGTCTACATGTGCTGTACAGGGTGAGCACAAAAACACTCCTTGATTTAAAAAATTCATAATATGAAAAGTTGGGTGAATATTTTCACAAAATTGGTGTCAACGGTTGCAGAAATTAATGAAATGTTCCTTCCAGTTTGTTTCCAGTTCACAATTTGTATCTTATCCGCTAGGTGGCAGCCCAAACCAAATTGCTGGTGTGTTTTGGAGTTTGGACAAACAATCAGTGTACAATTGTGCAGCGTTCTTTCAGACGCATTTATCACAATAATCCACCTTCTAACAAGTCGATTTTCGAGTGGTACAATGATTTCATCGAGAGAGGATACATCTGTGATCAAAGAAAGGGACATTCTGGCCGCCCAGCAGTATCAGAAAACGTTGTCGAGAGGTTCAGAGACAATTATCTTCGCAGCCCCAAGGATTCGACACACAGATGTAGCCAAGAGTTGCAACTTCCACAATGCACAGTATGCAAGAGCTTACGTAAACGCTTGAGGTGTACATCTTATAAGTTGCAACTGGTCCAAAAGTTATACCCGTAAGATAAAGAAGCGCGCTTTGAAATTTTCCACATTGTCCAGGATTCGATGGAAAATGATCCTGATCTGCTGTCAAAGATAATCTTCAGTGATGAAGCAACCTTCCACCTGAGTGGAGATAACAGACACAATATGAGAATATGCGGGACTCAGAATCCTCATGCTACTCTTGAGTTTGAGTGTAACTCTCCGAAAGTGAAAGTGTTTTGTGCAATAACAGACAAGGCTGTGTATGGACCTTTTTTCTTTGAAGGATTATCCATCTCTGGCTCTACTGTGGCCTTGATGTTTGCCGTGTAACAAGAGGAGCACATATCGAGTGCCTTTGAAATTAACCCATATCACATAAAACTTTATTAATTTCTGCAACCGTAGACACCAATTTTGTGAAAATATTCCCTCAAATTTTCATATGATAAATATTTGAAATTAAGGGGTGTTTTTGTGCTCACTTGTCAGTATGTCACAGGCAGTATTCAGCTAGACTATACTATTATAGCGCAAAGCCATTCATAACAGCGATATTGCCTCTCCAATGTCTATCACTTGAACTTCGACTACGTACGGTAGCCTTGTTAGATTTGTCTCTAGATTGGTTTGTGCATACAACCCGTCCACAACAAGGTGATCTCAAGCTTTTGGGCCACGGTCAGGTCTGGGCTTCGAAAAGGGGGCTTGAACTGGCACAAAAGGATCCATGCATATCTCACCAACCCCCACTTACACCTTGATGCTTATTATTTTCTTTAAACTCTCATGCAGTGTTTGGTGCGATTCGTGTTTTCATAAAGATAATGATCTACCTTGCACCAGCGGTGGAGTTTTAGCAAGATTGCTACTTGGGCTTTCCTAAGTTTTTCTCCTCTCTCTACTGTTGGCTACTGCATCTCAAGGTTTTGAAAGTCTATTCTGTTTTAATCAGCCCTGCTTGCCTAATTTTACTATTTTTTTTGTTTGTTTGTTTGAGTTTGTTTCTCTTTTTGTTCTGCATTGCAAATTTTTGTTTTCTTCGTTTTTCTTCATTGCAATCCATCCCTCAAATTCATTATCTTCCCTCATGTTTGAGTGTTAACTGTTGTTTAGAGATCTTGTTTATTCTCTTTTCTTAACTTCGGTTCTTTTCCCCTTTCTTTCGCGCAGTTGGCGGCTTTGTGATCTGAAGGGCAATCAAATAAAATCTTACACCT
>BLXT01007646.1:2339072-2355863 GCA_019648995.1 Plakobranchus ocellatus | reverse complement strand
CCCCCCCCCCCCCCTTTTTTTTTCACTTTTCTTACATTTGCATGCACGATGGTCGTTGCTCTGGTCTGTTGGGCTAGGCTTTCGCTCACGAGAACTTACCTTCTATATAAGGTTTTGACTCACATATATGCCAAGTGTGCATTTTTCTTGAGTTGCAGGTTAGAAAGCAACCTAGAAAGGATGAAAGCTTGAAGAGTGTAGAATATATATACCATGGCCGAATAAAAAAAAAAGGGGGGGGGGGGGGGGGGGGCTAGAGATTCTAGAATCCTTCCCCTGCAAAAGTTATGTACCTGTAGATGGACCCTTTAAAAAAAATTAAAAAAAAAAAAACGATAAATACCTTTAAATGGTACTCAATGTTGTTGATTATGTACTATTTTGTGCCAGGAATGGCCACATTTTAAATCTCGAATTGCAAAATTTCGTCACCTTCAGGTGGTCAAAGCCGCTTTGACCACCCCTCCCAAACGATGTTTCTCCCTGTATTTTCTCTGTATTTGTTGCCCTAAGTCTAGACTTATTCATTTAAAGCCGATGCTCCGAGACAGCTATAGTTTGTGGCTTAGAGCTCGACCTCACACTGTTTTTTCCTTTAAATTCGTGAAAATAATTGAATTAAGGTATTAATTAGTGTTATTATCCCATGTACACAAGCTATATCAGCTTTTTCAACTCAACATTAGTGCCAACTGCCGTCATCATCATCATCATCACCACCACCTTCTTCTGAGTACAAAGTCATGCTATCTGAGCAAGCATTTAACGTTTATCCATTCCAATCCAATGGTATTGTCGATCACATTACGAGATTTTTCCAGCGAATTCTATGGAATTTTTCCTGCGTTTAAGAGAAACGATGATAATGCAACATACATGTGTGTATGTGTGGATGGGTGTTTGTGTGCGTGCGCATGCACTTTATGCACCAACATTGGATAGTGAAGATGAAAAAGAAGAAAAGTTTTATGAAGAAATAGAAAAAGCAAAGGGCTATCTAAAATACCAGGACATCAAGATAATAGTGGGAGATTCCAATGGGTAGAAGTGGTTGTTGGACCCAGTGGCATAGGATTTAGGAGCAGTAAATGAACGTGGGAGTAAGGTAATTGAAAAGGTGTCAAATCGACGATTTTAATATCAGAGAAAACTTGGTACCAAAACCATTCTTGACGACAGTGGACTTGGAAAAGCCCTGATGACAGAGGCAGAAGCTAAACTGATTATATTATCATTCTGAAACGATTCTGAAGCACAATAAAAACACAAAAATCACTCAACTGCCAGCAGCCGATTGTGATCCAGACGACATTGCAGTCATGTCTAAGTCTGAAATAAAACTAAAGAAATTAGGAAAGGCTCTGGCCGATCCCAAATTCCGAATGGACCTACTAAAACCTAATGAGAAGCACAGAGACAAAATTGCTGTAGCTGTGCAAAACATATGAAACTAAATACATGTAACATCTCAGAGGTAGAGGAAATGAAAAATGTCGCTAAATAAAGTAAAAAAGCAAAAAAAAATTCCCTGAAAGGCTTTTTGCCTGACAAAAGGACCAGAAATGCATAAAAACCTCCATCTCTGTTTCATTGATTATTCTAAGACTTTTGACAAAGTAAAACACAAAGACCTATTTCACAAGCTTGAAAAAGTGGACATTGATGGTAAAGATCTGAGAGCAAATAATAGAAATCTTTTCTGCATCTGTGAGATTTGAAGAGGAACACAGTGATTTCAAATCCATCAAAAAAAGAGATGTGAGGCAGGGATGTGTTGTAATGTCTCCTGGCCTTTTTAACAAATGTACTGAAATAATCTTAAAGAACCTAGAGGATATTTCTAATTTCAAAGTAATTGGAAAAAATATTAAGTATTGTTTTTATAGCAGAATCTGGTGAATAATTTAAAAACTATTAGACTGTAGTTTTAGAGAGCAAAAGAATGGGCCTGTCTCAAAGTGGGGAAACAAACAAACAAACAAAAAACGGAATGTATGGTCATCTCACAGAAATCTTCAAAGCCCAAATGCAATCTCTTTAGCAAAGGATAACAAATAAACAAGTTACAAAACTCAAATATCTTGGCCTTCCAATAGTAATATTAGATGGTAGATGCTCAAGTGAAATAAGAGAAGGAATAGCCATATCTCAAGATACATTTTAGAAAAAAAAAATCAATTCAGATAAATAGAAACATATATATAGTGGCACCAAATTCAGGGCAATAATGAAAACATAGGTATAGTCAGTATTATTAACATTATATGAAAGTGAATGTTGGGCAATTCACAAGGAAACGGAAAGAAAACTGGAGAAAGTGGCAGAGATCTGGTTGACCACTTATTAGAAGGTTGATGAAGATTACATAAACATAAAAAAATTCAATGAATCTGTACCAAAAGTAGTTAAACTTGAGTGATCTTTAATAAAACCATGTGACGAAGGTGACTACAATTCCTAGGACACATTTCTCCCCACATGGCTTTAGAACATCTAGCGATCACTGGAAAGCTTGATGGCAAATGCAGTAGAGGAAGACAGAGAATAACTTTCATTGAAAGTCTTAACTCTAAGAAATCGTAACAAAGGCTTATGAGGCTAACTGAGAAAAGGTTTAAATAGAGGAAGATAATAGCCAATGTCTGTCTCAGACAGGGCACTTAAAAGAGGAGGCTAGACCAATTAGAAGCCATTCCCTATCTAGCAATGTGTTCATAATTAATTATGGACCCTTTTCTTCTTTCATTGTTGTTTTATTGTATGTGGCTAATTAGTTCTTTATTTCGTCGCTTTTCCTTACTGCCCAAAATATCAGGGCTTGCATTTTATTTCAGAAAATGTTCATAATAATGAAAAAACTGAAGTAAGAATGATAATATTTTTTCCTTTCTCAGTTTTCAAGTTTTTATTTTTAAAAGCCCAAAATCCTTTTCTTTCTAATTTTTCCTACCTATATTTGCTTTCAGTTTCATATTGCCTTTTAAGGTGATTCTAAACAGTAACTTAGCACTTCTCAAAATTTCTTTTTGGTTTTTTTTTAAATAACTTTTTGTATGTTTTTTTTTCTTTTCTTCAATGTTAAGACAGAGAACATGTAATCATAGAATGGAATTTTTGCCCCCATGTATATAACCATGCACCCGAGTTCAGTCAAGTGCACATATTTGTTTCACTGTTGTTCACTTTCGCTGTGATATGTTGTCAGCATTGTGCCAATGTGATCTCATTTTGGCTTATATTAATAAGCTTATTTGTTTTACTATTGTTCACTGTCACTGTGATATGTTGTCAGCGTTGTGCAAATGTGATCTCATTTTGGCTTATATGAATTAGCTTATTTATTTCGCTATTGTTTATTTTCACTGTGATATATATGGTATCAGCGTTTTGCCAATGTGACCTCATTTTGGCTTATATTAATAAGCTTGACTTACATTAATCCTGTTCAGTTTTGTTGATTTTTTGTTGTTTCTTTCCAAATTATTTTTTGAGTGTCACTATTTTAGCGAAGATATCGGATTTCAGTCTCCACTAACTGTTAGACAGGAATAGAACCTAAGAAGAGTTGTAATTTGAGCGTATGATTAGCGATTTCATGCATGGCTTACACAATAGAGGGATGAAAAGCAATAATTTCTATTTTGATGTTTGCCATTATGTGAAGTTTCAAACACGACATGTATTTTTCAGAACATGAGCCCTGAGTACAAAAACAAAAATGCAAATTTTTGTTTCTGAGTGTCATTTCAAAATTTCTGACAGGCTAAGTGAAAAATAAGGTATGTTTTGCCTTCATTCAAGCTCTCAATGTGTACACACTTTCTCAGATGAGGGGCAAGGTGACATTTCTTTTTTAAAAAAAAAAATCAACTTAAACGAATACATAACGTGTTTCCAAACGTTTTTGATGTTACAAAAGCTACTTTAACATCAAGATATAAAAAATGAGCGAATTCAGCAATATTTGTTCATTCTGAAATTGGATCAAAACTGGTTTTATTTCTTCTTCGCAATAATAAGACACTGATAGTGAGTGTTCTTTACATTTATAGCTATAGAAAAATTTCTATATTTTTGGTGTGTGGTGATCTTCTTGATTACAGAATTTTCAACAGGTCAAACTAAAAAAAAAAAGGGCTGAAATTTAAACAAATCATCTATTTTAAAATTTCACATAATATTTTTAACCCTGTGCATACGAGGTGTTTAATAGTCATATCCGTAAGTCGGGGGTAACTGAGTGCCCCCACATTTTAAATAACAAATGGTCCTATCCGTACGTGTGGGGTAACTGCATGTCCCCATCCCATAGTTAGTAAAAAAAAAATCACTATATACCTATCCGTATGTTGGGGGTAACAAAATCACCCATTACTTTACATAGTAAAAAATACGGGGAGGGTTTCCGAAATGACCTCAGGTCGGTTTAATATTGATCTTCTGCCAATCATTATTATATAATCATATGTCAAATTGAATTTTTGAGGAACACTTAAAAGCTGAAAGAAAAATTCCTATTTTAAGAATTTTTTAAAAATTTAAACCAAGCCTTGGTGTAGCAAAATTACCCCACACATACCGATAGGGTTAAAAAAGCAAGACAAAAACAAAAACAGGCACTGTAAGAGTAAAATTATGAGACTAAACCCTAGCAACAAAACTAATCAAAAGTTTTATAAGATTAAACAAATCTATTGTAGAAGCAAACCCATTTATTAAACTCAGTACTTCATTTCCTACATCCAGAATATGTAATGTTTAAAAAAAGTGAACAAAATATATGAAATTCTGTGAACTGGCAATGGAATGGATTTCTTGAGTTAACAAAAAAAAAAGATGAGCAAATAAACAGTATAAATTTGATGTACAAATACCATGTTGTGTAAAGCAAAATGAGTTATTAAATGATTTCTACAGAACGATTATAAAAATTAAAGTCATTAACATCAAATGTCAAAACTAAAGCATTATGACTATGCATGAGACATGCATGTTAAAAATCAAAACCAAAAAAAAGAAAAAAGAAAAAACTTAAGACGAAGGCAATAAAATGACTAGAGGCAGCATTAAAAAGTTGACAAAAAATATCAACTGGGTCAAACAATATCAATAAACCAGTTCATGCGAATACTCTGAGAAGAAACCCTGATTATCTGCCAGAAAAAAAAATATTGGTTTAAGAACATCTCAAAATGAGATGGGGCAGTTTATTATGCTTTCAAACAAAACTTATAGCAATTAAGAAATAAAGCGTGTTAAACAGACTGATGCAAGAAACAATATATGGTTTAGGATTAGTTGAGAGATCATGTAAAATAATATGAGATCTATGGGGAAAAGAATTAATTGCAGGAAAAGAGTTAAAGAGAGGGAAAATGTCAAAATGAAAAGAAAAAAAAGTCAACTCAATGCATTTGAAAGAACAATTACTACAAAGAAAAATACACTTTTAAAATTTCATTATTCATACTGGCCCACAAATAAGTCTGCATTTTTATGCATGGATCCATTCAATATGTAAGTGATTGGCCTAGAAAATGGACTATAGAAATTGGTTGGGATTTAATGCTGACTTAATATCGAAATCATATATGCCAAACGTCAATATTGGTGGAGAGCAATGTTTTGGTAACATTGCTATATATCTCAGATAAATGCTTAGCTTACCAGCTGAAAAATTCACTTCAATAAAAAGAAAGAGTAATGGTGTTGCTTACATATAATGATATGAATTTGAAACTCCATATCGCCCAAATAATGAATTCAAATATTACAGCGGGTGAACTATTTATGATTACATATGAAGAGTTGCACAGACATATTGAAAGCTTGCGGTGCAACTTATTAGTTAAGCAAAAAAAAATAAAAACTAGAACAACTTTTAATACTGGATTCTATTTTCCTGAATTAGCCTAAATGAAAGCAAGTTCTTGAGAATGCTTTGAGGCACATTATTGACACTGACTGTTGATCATTTTATGATTATCTTACAAACAAAACAGTTATCTTTCTTTTCTCCTGCCAAAACTGCAAACTTAACATGACCCCATCTAAAGCCTTTTTTTTTTTAACATCAAACATTAGACTTGTTGCAGGAATTAATTTCATGGTAGTGAATTTTGGGGAAACATGATAATGATCAACATATCAATCAAACATCAAAGATTGAAGAAAATGAGAATAAAAAATGAATGAAGAATAATACTTCTTGCTTTTTTTTTTTCTGCAACAGGGTATAAAAATTAAATCTGTGTGATGATTAATGCATGACGAACAGAAATAAAACACTATTCTTTCTCAAAAAATGGCATTCTCAAAAATATTCTGTGGAAATTGGTCACTTAAAGTTTTTTAAGTACCAATATCACAGTTAAAGATATTTTAATCATACTTGGCACTTGAATAGGGGAATTTCATCACACTGGGTTTGTCCCCTCAGAATTCTTATAGCTTCAAATTCTTTCCATTTTTTATTTTTTAGGCTCTTGAGGCCTTTCTATGATCATTTTTAAAATTTTCAATGTAAAATAATACAATTTTTTTCTCTCACAGTTGAAGCCATCTCCCCACCTCCCCCAGGGTGCAATTATGTAAAATCAATTAAAAACATAAAACCATTTAAAAATTCTGTATTTTTACAGATGGCCAAATCTTTTCCAGTACCTCATAAGCTAGAAGGTAATAAGAACAAAAAATGCCATTTTGCAGTTTTGAATCAGATCAGTGACTGTTTCACCAACAATACTGGATCTATGTTATTAATATTTTATCACTGTATGTAGTGCCTTCATATGCTTCACTTTGTCATGCAAATCACAGAAAAAAGAAAACAAAATGTCATTCGTTACTGTGCTGCCCACTGCAACAAATGCATGCATCTTCAGTCACCAATAACTGAGTGAATTTTTTGATGCTTTGATGCTCCAAATAAAAAAAAATGGAAAGATACTACTATATATAATATATATATGGAAAGAGAATTCAATCTGTTATTGGTATGACATTTCTCCTGCCTCGAGGATTGCATTGCACATCTCTATAAAATGAAGCGGTGATTGAAACCCCAATTAAGCCCAGCTGGGTTCATTCAATCACTCTGTAGTTGACTGACAAAATACACAACTCAGATTCAATGGCCTTGCAGAAAAGAAACACACACACAAACACAAAAAAAAAAAAAAGAAAGAAAAAGGCTGACAAGAGAAAAGTGAAAAGAAACAAACCAACAGATAGATACAGTAAGTAAATGGTCAAATAATCAATATGTGAATACATTTTGGAGATGAGCAGTTTATTATGCTCTAAAATGAAGCTTATAGCAATCAAGCTATAAGGATCCTTTAAGGACTGATGCAAGAAACAATGAATGAATGGTTTTGGATTGACTGAGTGGTTTTGTAAATACAAGAAACATCAAATACATGATTTTGGATGAATTGAGTGATCATGTAAACTAATATTAGCCATAGAGGGAACAGAGAATGCAAACATTTCAATGTTAGTAGCTAAATGTGTAGTTAGTTGTTAAATGTGAATCATATTATGAAACAAAAGATGAATTGTAAATGCAATTTTTCTCAGATTCAAAGAAAGTTGTAGCTTCCATTTACATTTGAACATTAACAGTAATAGGCTTGTCAATACACACTATGAACCAAGCATTGTTGTCAAAGCAATTCAACAGCAGGAGGTTGAATTCATACAAATTAATATAAATATATATATCTATATAGCTGTGTCACAAATTGAGTTGGGTTGCAAGTCTAAGCTGACTTTAAATGAACTACAGGGATAAAAACGACTCATTTTTCTAATCTATGTGCAAAACCTTCTATAAATATGTTATGGACTTTCTCCACAGAAATCAATGGTGATTTTGTTTTGGTAGTTAAGGATTTTGATTTTAATACACTCATGGATATCCACAACCCCACTCTTTCATGGGACAATTACACATATGTAAATATAATAAAGCACAAATTGTCGGCTGAGTGAAAGACTGAGTCATAAGCCAATTTTTGCAAATTCTACTTTTTACATAAAATGTCACACACATAGTGTCTAAAGATGAGTTCTCTTCAATCATCAGTTTTGAAGTTGCAATAATCCAATCTTGCCAGGAGTGAAAAAAAATTGGATAAATTTCTGCTGTGGGATTGTGTCACCTTTTAGCACATCTCTTATGTGTAAAATTCTGTCATGAGCCTATGGACTTTGCACAACAATTTGCAAGTAATATAAAGTCAAAATCTGTCACACACCCATACAACCATGGGTTCTGCACTTAACAAAAATGGTGCCTTCTCTGATTTTGATTATAAGAGAAAAAGAGCTATATCACAATTTCACATACCTTGCTCTGGCTCTATAAATTCTAAGCTAAAGCTTTTGATTAAAAATTACTAAACTATTTGTTTTATCAACAAAAGTAGATAAGCATGGCAACAGAACTGTCACAACAGACAGTCCATTTTTAAGGCTGAGCTGAGATACAATAATACATGTATTATCATTAAATGGATGGGAACCAAGCAATACCCAGGTAAAAAGAAGGAAGTGTTACCTCCTGTTGACTCGTCATGGCCTACTTTGACGCTTTACTTTTTGAAGCTGATATTGAACAACCAGAGCAAGACACACTAACATGTAATCATTGGTGCATATCTCTGATACCCATTAAGACTTCTAACTGGGATAGTGCAAAGTTGAAAGTTGATAAAAAAATATATGAGTGCCCTGCTTTGTTTGATGTTTTTTTCAGTACAACTCCTGATATCACTGCCTCCACAAAATACTATGTCAAGTCTCTGAAGACGTGAGAAAGACTGAAAGTGAAAAAAAGTTAGTGATACCATTGCTGCAGAAAAAAATCGAGGAGTCAGAGCAAGGTATTAATACCAAAGGAATGAGTAATACATGATTTAGAGAAAGGAAGGTAGAAGCTGGAAGAGCAAGAAAAATACAAAATATCTGTATTGGAAAAAGAGAGAGATGCATACAACTTAGAGGATTTCAAAGTGACCACTGATAATAATATGTGAAAAAGCAAGGCAGAGGAACAAAACCACTTTTTTGTGAAAAGGAAACCAAATCTGGCAAGAACATGCTGCTTTTTGAACCTGTAACATGGCAAAGACACACTGCGTTGCATTAGATGCCATTATTTTTTACACTTTGTCACAATCATGTTCAAACTAATTTTATTATTTGATAAATTAAAATGAGAATGCTAACACAAAGTAATCTAATTTTTTTTTTTTTACTGCAATATAGGACAGGTTTTAATGCAGACATTGAGAAAATCTCATTACAAGATCCAGACATAATTTTTCTAGCTCTCAGTATAAATGTAGGGCAAGGGATATACAATATTTAAAGTAATTGGTGTGTAATGAAGACTAGTCTAATGTTTTCCCTCAAATTGCTTCCTCAGTACAGAAGGAACCAATAAGCTATCCATATTTTCACAACCTTTTAAGTCAAATTATCCCATGCCTTTGGTAGCACAATCTACTATACACATATTATTTTTCTGAATATATCAAAATCACTTGCCTCCAGTTTTTCCTGCCATCATTTTTTTCTTATTCATGTTTTTTTCCACCAAAAAAGTTGTCATTTCTTATGTTTGGATGCATATGATACCAAAGAAGGTTATAACAGATCTAAGTGGTGTCATTTTTATAGAGTAGACCACACCTAAACCGAAAATGGCTGAACCGAAAAAACTGCTAAACCAAAAAGAAATTGAAGAGCTTCCCATTTTTCCTCTTATCCTCTCTTATTAAACATGCGGTAAACCGAAAACATCGTCTGCCTTACTATTGCTGAAGCGAAATAAAAACTACCGGGAAAGCCCAGTCACTGTCTGACCGACACATAAAAAAATAATTTTTTTTTTTACCCACCTTGCCCTTCCCTTTCTTTCTTGCATTACTCCAAGCAAACCCAATACTATTAGTTACCGGTACTTCACACTACAGATGGCCAGACCAGATGTCTGGCTAGGTCTAGGTCTACTGCACACAACTGCCCATCCCTTCTCTTTCACCACTCAGTTACACAGCGGGACCGTGCCAGACACTCCATACATGTCTGAGTCCTGTCAGTGCCAAGCTAAGCAAACACTGTTGCATCACAGCAGGTAATAAAGCCATCTCTCTTGATGACGACTCCAGTACCAGAAATCTTAGGCAATGATTAAATTGACAAAAGTAGAGGTCTTCAGGTTCGGAAAATTTATTTAGGCCATGATGAAATTGTGAAAGCTCTATTATTCTACATTGATAACAGGCGCAAGAACCTCTTAACTGAAAAGGAAAGAGAAGGAGATAGAGAGATGGATGAAAAAAGAAAAAGCTTCGTGGATAGGCGTGTTCATTCACATTGTGATGTGACGATGGCTGGGATTGGTTTAACTTAATATTTCAGAAGCTGGTTACTCTCCTTTATTGATCTTACTTATTTGATGCGCTATGCTTAAACCAAAATAGCAATCAAACTCCCTAGAATTTCAGTTTAAACGTGTTCCACTGTATTTTGTTTTTTTTTTCTTTAACAGGATTTTTGTTCCTTTTTATTTAGTTATCTATTTATATATGTATGCCTCTCTGCTGACTAAAAAGAAACGACTCATTACAAAGCACATGCCCTACATTATGTCTAGAATAGTTATCAATAAAGCACTTGAACTTCTGTGGATACATTTCCAAAGAAGATTCTGAAACCAAAAGGCAGCTAAAACATTTGGTGTAATATATATTAACACCAAAAGAATGGAAGTTATAATTTTATATATGTTTAAATGTCTCATGAAGTATTTAGATTTTTAAAGCTTTTAAAATCCATGCCTGTGGAAGTATTGGAAACAAAACAGTTGTCTTTGGGCACATATTCTAACAAATTTTTAAAATTAAAAATCTGTCACATCAAACATTGCATTTAGAAAGAAGTCTCTGTAATAAAGTTAATATTTTGGGTGAAAAAATTGCTAAGAGTCCATGATAGGTTAAAAAACAAAAAGTTTGGGGCCCGAGGACAGTTACTGCCATGAGCCTTGATATTGTTTTTTTTTTGCACCCACAAAAAAAAAAAAACCCAACAACATAAAACACACTTCGATTATCTCAGAAACTATTGAGGGGAATTGTAGAAAAACCACATGGAAAAAGCAAAAAACCATAGTCCCCTGCAGAAATATCAGATTCACAAACTCACTATATAATTGATGGGATAATTTTTTGCTTCTCCTAAACAAGTGTTTGAAAATGGCTTATGAAGGAGTCTTACACTCAGCAGTTGGAATATAAGACATAAAATTTATGAGAAATGATGCTCATGAACAATCTCATATGGCGTTTGAATTCATCAAATGTGATGCTCAGCAGTGATCAAAGTAAGAGTTGTCTACCTTGATTTTGATAGGATACCCTTTTTCTGTTCCTATAATCTATTTTAAAATGAAATGTAAGGTTTTAAGAACCATCAACAATATGTCTATACTATGTCTCTGTCTCCATGTTTTTCAACAACAATCAAAAATGCGCCCAAAGCTTTGAGCTTTGCAATTTTAATTAACATCACTAACACAAGATAACATTTATGCCTCATGGAAAGAAATATTAAAAGTAATTAAGATAGCATTTTTTTTTAGTGCTCTAATCCCCAATATTTGCATTTTAACCCCAAAACGACATTATTGCACAGATGCCAATCAGGTTGTAAATACATTACAATGGCAGGCGTATCAAACCTCAAGTCACTTTTTTGGAAAGAAGGCACTTCTGAGGTTTGATACATCTGCCATCGATAACACTTTTCATGACAGGTACCCAGAAGAGGACAAAGTGTGAATTTCCTTTGCCAAGGAAAAAAATTACATAGGTGCAGCCAAGGTTAGAACCCATAACTTTCTAATCACAAGTCCAACACCTGACCTTTACAAATTACTGACTTATTATGCCAGGATGCGTAAATTATTTGGAAACCACAAAATAATTTTAGGGGATTCAATAGATCATCACTGAACATAACATCTACTTGGCAAGCTGCAACAGGAGCACCTTTCATTTAAAGGCCGTGGCGGTATTAAATCCAGGTCTTCATCATCAGGCTCAAGGTCAAGATTGTAGCCATCTTTGATGAGCTGCTCAGCTATGTCTTTATGAGCTGCTTTCGGGAGTCTTGGCACATCAAACTCATCCTCTTCACTGAGGGAAAGAAAAATCATACAGAAAAGGCTAAAAAAAAAGTGTTCAAAGCATTGAAGATCAAACAAGTCGTTTTCCTGGCAGATATTAGCCAGAAATGGTCGGCTTGAAGAGATTATTTTCATTGAGGTAATAAATATGTTGTCTCCATCGCATTGGATATCTAATGATCTTATGGACTATCAAAAGAGGGGGAAACTGGAAGAGAATGGAGGAGAAATGGTCGGAATATAGATGGTCAACTTGAAGAGGGCAGGCTTGTGTAGTTGTACAAATACCTATAAATCTGTACAACTTATTTCTTATAAATGCAAGCTGGTTTCCTTAGAAGTTGTCATACATTTCAAAAACAATTTCAAAGCAAATTCCAAAGAGACACGCATAAAAAAAAATACAAAATACAAATGCTGTTATTTTTTTTTTTAGCTCTAATAAATATAAACAAAATACCTGTCATCCGAAACAATTGTAACCAGAGGTTGTTGATCAGCTGCTGAAATACTTAAGTCTTTGTCTTTCTTTGTGACTCTACTTGTGTGCACTGGGACTGTCAGCCTGTACATGAATATAAATAATATATAATTATGTATATCCTATCTCAAGTTCACAAAAAATACATTCTTAGAAGAAGTTGATTTTTTTCAAAGAAATAACATACACAATTATTACATACATTCAATTAATTTTTTTTTTCTATAAAATGGATTGTATACCTATAAGAACATGATACACATTTTAAAGAGTACAAAACAAGCATAAGATGTATGTTAAAATGGCTCTAGATCACTTCAAGTTAAAAAAAATAATAAAATGATCGGATTTCAAAGTAAAATAGAAAAAAAAATTTTCAAAAACAAAAGCGAACTTGAGATGGTATCACCCTTAAAAAAAAATACAGCCTTATCAATAGACCCTTGGTAATAAAAGTTCAAGAGAATACGGATCCAAAAAAAAAAAAATGTCTGCCTCTATTAGGCCCCCTCAGTAAATAGAGAAATTTAAACTCGGGAGTCTTCTCTTGAACTTCTTACATCATTATCAAAGAGAAGGCCACATGATGTGCTGAATCCATAAATATCTACTTTTAATTTTCATCATAAAACCAAATTCATATGTCTCTGAGATTGGTTTTTATATTCATTTCAGTCCATTAAAATTGAAACAGCATTACCTTGACCTTGACACAAAATTTTTTTTTGCTTGGTGATCCCCTGATGATGTATTTGATTTTCTAGCTTTATCACGCTGGCGCTCTGTGGAAAAAAAAATCCTCATTATAAAATATCAAAATCCATTTTACACTCATCATTTCATTTGGCTTAATTTCTCCCCAATGAGAAAAGATTTCCTTTTTTTTTTAAATATCTAGAACAACTACTTACAAATCCACAACTCTTTCCAAAAGTACTTGGTTCTTAATACATACTTGTATACTTTGGCATTTGCTGCAGCACATAACTTCTTTGCAATAGCTTAAATGCACCAAACGTCCACAATTTTATATGTAAGATTGGCTTAAAGCCCATATAATGATAGTAAGTGATATAAAAAAAGATGGCATAGAAATTTGTTCCGATTTTTCTTTCCTGATTGGAAAAGTCAGAATAGCTAAAGTATTCATTCCAAATGGGAAAAAAAGTTCTCTGCTTTTACCTAAAGGGAAATTTTAAGTCTTGGACTGGAGTCCTGCTAGATCTGAATCTAAGAAACGAAAACTTACAGCCATTTAACTAAGGTTTTTTAATGTGCCTGCCTGGGGTGTGAATCATACTTTCTAGATTTAATAGGACTACAAATCAATCAGATTCTTGTCATGTATAGTCTGGTCTTTGACTAGAAGGTTAAAAAAGTGATAAAAGTGTAAAAAATATACCCATGGTACATTGCTCTCTGCAAAAAATTTTCTACTAATATTAAAGGTATCAAAGAACAGCAAACCTGTAAGGAAAAGGTGCACACATACACACTTAACAATTATAGCATATATTTTTGTTAAATGAACTGATTCACGTCATTATCATCAAACATTTTCTAACTCAATGGACATAGATTTGAACAATCTTGTGTATACTCAAAAAAGTTAGAGAAAAAACACAAAGACAATGTATACATACTTTTTCATTTGTACTCTTTACTGGTCTTTTACAAAGTTGGCAATAATCTAAGGATCGTGAGACTTGAAAAAGACATGATACGGCACTAATAGCGTTGGCCTCGACAAGTGCTATTTACACCCAAACACTGCCCCTTTGCTCTGTCATTTGTACGTTTTATTTAGCTTCCTCTTTTTTCTTATTTGTGTACATTCTTCATGAGCCTTTGTTTTTACTGATCTTGTGCAGCTTTTGTTGTTATTAAAATCAAATTTTCTTACTGCTTCAGTTATCTAATCTTTGTGTTGCTTTGGTTTCTTTGGTTCAAGTGTTTCATTGCAGGCCACGGTGAAAGATTTTTTTTGTAATCTTCCAACATTTGTTGACATCAGCTTTACTCCTCTAACCAGAATTTTAAAAGCTGGAAACTAATTGACAACTTTTGTCTTCATTTTTGAAATGACCTGATTGAACTTTAGAGAGTCAACATGACGTTGCTTTCTTTGAGACTCTTTTCTCCTAATTGGTCTCAACTTTTACTTCAATGTCCTAACAAGAAGATGGTGTTCTCATGTTTCAAAGCACTGTGCAGACGCTGACATTGTGTCCTTCTTAATGCTACTGTATCAATCTGGTTTTCAGTGATTTTTTTTTTTTCAGGTAAACACCAAGTAGTCTTGTGGATTCTCTAGTGGGGATAAAGTTTACCTCCAATGGCAAGGTCATATCTGCACTTATACTTATGAAATGAAGCTGTTCTAATTCATCTCCTCAAGACTATGGGTTCTCGTTATTTCATAAAATCTATGTATGCCCAAACATATTTAGCATCAAAATCGCTACCACCACAAGGATATCCTTTGCCCTAGACTTGGGCAGTTTAGCAATTGATGTAGAATCTTAATTTTCATTCCTCAATTTTGTTATAGTGGATGATGTAAAGGTTTATAATTCTTTGTTTGTAGTAAAATCAATGAAAACATTAGGCAATCAGACACACAGCAATGTTAGTTTCAGGAAATTAAGTTGAAATCATAGTACCATACAGCAACATACATTGATCAGTCTTGATATACCATCCATTCGCACTGCATCACATTTGAAAAAATGCATCAAAATGAAGGTGTATGAAAACAACAAATGATTGAGGCAAACAAAAAAAAAAAAATAGAAAATACAAAGTATGGTTGTAATGCCTGCCTTAATAACTCACAATCTGAAAGACTGATTTGCAATAGAACCAACTGAAAAATCAAGGGTGTATGTGGTAAATATAATATATTGTGTAAAGTATAACGCTATAATTGCAAAAAATAAAGGCTTTTGCAAAAATCACACATACAAGTATGGTGCTATAACTAAAAATGTACATAGACTAAAGTATTAGTAAGTAAACATGGCTAGATGATTTGCCAGACTGGAATTAAGAAACACAATTTTGCTCTATTATAATTTAGAGAATTGTAATTATCACAGATGACCATGTTAGTACCAATGCTAGCTTTGCTTTGCTATTATTGAAGCACAAGTTTTTACAGTTTTTTTTTTCTTTTTAAAGTTCCAGGACACTTTAGAGCATAGTTAACACACACACACACAAGTCAAGCCTGAAGACATAGCATTCTTCATCTTATAAAACATTCAAGGAAAATATTAATTTAGGCTTATGTAATAAGACATTTTTATCCGCTAAAACCCTAAGTCTCAAATTCATACATTTCATGCTCTTCATTTCATATAGATTTTAAAACTCATTCATTTCCATGAAAAAAAGCAGTTAAATCTGTTCTCACAACCACCTCTTCAAGGCAACAAGCTGTACTGAAAACCACTTTTCTTCAACTTACTTGTATTTTCTTCTATTTCAATACTCCTATTTACCAACCAACAATGTCAACAACCTCTTCAAGCCAACCATTCTGCGCCAATAACTCCTAGAGAGCTGATGGCAAAACTTTCATTTTTTTTAACCGAAGCAACTACAGATCTGAGTAGTATTTTCTTTGTGCCTCTCACCACAACTGGCTTGGCTGGTTGCAGGCAATGATGACAGACATATTCAATATGGATGAAGTGGCCTTATGTTTTTCTTTTTAAAGCAGAAAGGTCCTACAAAAAGGCGGAAAGCGTGGAGGAGGCAATAAGTCAAAAGAGAGTGTTACAATCTCACTGTGTGGGTGAGAAAGAAGATCTCATTATCACGCAAAAATATGTTAGACCAAGAGATTTTGGATCACTTCAAATTATTTAAAACTTGCTTTTTATCTACAGAAAACATAAAAAGCTTGATGGCTATCTAGATTTTCAGCAAATTGGTTCTTTGGCCTCAACGGAAAAATAAGACAGCAAAACATGTTCTTCTATTTTTATACAATGCTCCAGCAGTAACAGTGCAGTAATATACTCATTTGTGATACTGAGGAGGAAGATGAACAAGGAAGACAACATAAGTGATGAGGAAGGTGACACAGAAGACAATAACCACAAAC
>BLXT01007646.1:2298885-2338300 GCA_019648995.1 Plakobranchus ocellatus | reverse complement strand
TTTTGTTTATGGATGATGAAGAAAGCTTCATTAATAATCTTTAATTTTTTTTAGGTAGAATTTAAAAGCTAAGTTTAGACACTTAAAAAACTCACTTAATAATAAGATAGAAACACCGGAGTTGAACACAAATTCAAATAAGGCTTTAAATATTTAGAGCAAACAACAAAAGTAATCCAGCGTGAGAAAATGTTTGAGCTATAATGATTTGATTTCGGGAGAATCCCACGGTTTTATCACTACCCGGTGCAATTCTGTGCAGGTATTAGACAGGGCACGAGCGCCGCCCAATGACCGTAAATGACCCTGGGTCGGGTGTCAGTTTGACAAGATTAATGGTCCCGTCGCGGGTACCGGCGTTCCCAACTAAAGTACCAAGTAGCAAGCAAAATTCTACGCTGTGCAAGAGATAAATAAAAGCAAATGGGAAGGCAAAACCTCCCATTCAAAAGCCAGCATCAAATGTTACTGGACAGGCCAACTGAAGTGAAAAATTGATCAGCTAAAACAGATGTGGCAAAGGAGCATGAACTAGGGTTCAAAATATGAACCATGACAATCAAGCATGCTGAGCCAGATAGACAACTCTTGACAGTCTTGATAACTGAAGAGATACATAACATTGTTATTGTACGCAGTGACTTCCCTGTTGGCTTCTGCCCTGAACAGTGAAAACATCATTCCATTTCTCAATAGCAAATTGCCAATATAATACTAAAAACTACAATAGGCACCGTGAAGGAAGTAAATGTATTGTGTGAAGTGTTAAGAATGATCTGGATTTAGATAAGTACAGTACTCCAATGATCCAACTCCTTAAAGTATGCATGAAATTAACAGAAGCACCTCTTCATAAATTTCCTCCTTTCAATAGACTTTTGAAAAGCAAAGGATGGCTCAAAATTTAAAATAACCCTGCTTTATTGAGTTATAAATTGAGATTATTTCCCTATTTTCACTTAAAGTCTCATGTCAGTCACGCCAAAGTCAAATGTGCAATTATTGAGCATTTTTCATGGGAATGATAATGAAGAATGTAGTCCCAAGATGTTTGCAATGAATCACTGAATGGGAATTGGCATGTCTGAAATATTGAAAATAAATTTTAGAAACGGAAAAAAACAACAGTAACATTAACATAGTATAAAAAAAACCCAAAACAACATTTCTTTTGTTGTTTACCTATTTTTTTCTGTAGTTCAGAAGTTTTTTTCAAAGCAGAATACGGTGTTGACTTGGAGGATTCATTTTGATGGCCATTCTGGAGAGAAAGAATTAAAATATTAGGAACAACTGAAGTTTTCGAGAATAGAGGATATTTAGCACAAAGTCAAGCATGAAATGACTATCTACCTTTTAAAAATTAAAATTTTTAAATACCCACGAAAATTTTTAAGTCAAATCTTTGCATTCATAACTGAAAATCTAACAAGAATAAAAAAAAAGGAAAGCTTTAATATGAAAATTATAAAAGTGAAATTTCTGATAAATGCAACATTTTGGATAGAATGCAAGATGTACTTTGTGATATTTTGACATCACATATATATAACACATAATTTAAACAGTTAAAGACCTTTAAAGCTGTAATCTATACTATTGCTGGTCATACTACAGACAATAAGATATATTTAATTTAAGTCAGATGCATTGATCAAAAGTCTGAGGTCTCTATAAAACTAAGCTGAATAGGTGAGGTTTCTAAATAAACTGCTTCTGTTATGGGAGTATCACCCAAAATTTATTCACAACTCATCATTTAAGGTGTTGCACTTACTGCCAATGACTGTTTATGAGACTTCTGTTGATCGCTTTCAATGCCACTATCTTCCATTGTTTCCTTCACAAGGGCAGACTTGTTCCTTTTTTTTTTAGCAATAATTTTACCTAAAAAAATTCTTTGGTGCTTAAAATTTTATCAGACAGACTTTCTTAGATTGCACAAAGACTACAGCATACATGTATAAAAATTCAAACTGAATTCCATTGTATATAACTATCTTATATTCAGACGCATTTATCCAAGGTTAATATTCCAATCTTGATTTGATTCAGTTGAATGGTCTGTCCATGGTATTTAATTACTTCAAGGTTTGAACCTGTGACACAGAGTTTGCAATAAATATTTAAAAAAAAAACACTTCCTAAATATTTTTCTTGATTAAATTGATCGAAAAGAATAATCAGTTTGAGTAGCATGAAGTAATGCCATACTGTCTAATTTGTCAATTTAAGAATTAATGTGCTATTTATGTTTCAATTTGGATTTTCTCCCCTTCTTTACATGGTTTCAAACGCTGGAACCCAAAGATCAACCGAATCCAACTTGAAAACAGTTGCCTTTTATTATGTAGAACTGAATTTTATCTTTCAAAAAATGCATGGTTTTATTAATGGTTTGTCTCTACCCTACATAAAAAATGTACATTTCTCACATCCCCATTATTTTGCATGTGGCACTCTGCCAGACCACATTTTGTAGACAGCAAACAGAAGCAACGCAGCACTGTGGATTGTGATTTTTTGTGACCTACACTAGTTAATATAGCTGCAGAGTGGGGTGAATGATCTTTTCCTGTGTCAGAGGTCATGACGCTTTCAGGTTGTGCCGTGACCTTACAGCATCTGACTCAGAATGTGTGGAAAGTAAAAGCTTCCTTCAGCCTTGTTTACAGTCACTGCACAAGAATAGAAGCTTTTACCACAGAGGTCAAGGCTGCAACTTGCAGTGCTAAGGCCAAGAGCACACTGGAGGCAGCAGTTCGTGTGCCCAACTATACATGTTTAGAATCACTCTAGTTTCTTTGATGCAAAAGTACGCTGTCGGCTGTGACTTTCACCTAGTCTAGCATGTTAGAGCATTCCTGTCTGTATTAAAACTATTATTGCCATGTCTTAAGTCAGTCATCCTGTTGGATTCTATTTCCCTTAGAAGGGAAAGAGAAGTGCCATTATGTCGCTACACATAATTCTACTGACCGTTGCCACCCTGTTGGATAAGGGAAAGTGGAGTGTCATTATGTCACTACACATAATTCTACTGATTAAAAACTACTATGCACAAAGAATGTGGCTAAGGAGATAATTTAATTTTTGCAAAAATTTGACTTATCTGGTTTTTCCACTGGAGTTTTCGTATATATTTTTTATATATATATTTTTGTTCTCAAAGCATGTTTTTTTCCTTTCGGTTTCTTATACTAATTTAAGGTTTCTAAATTGTTTTTCTCATCTCATTAGGCTTGGTTAACAGGTATCACCCTCATTTGCAATATAATGCAGGTCATTTTTTTTCTTTATGATCCATTTAGTGTTATTTTTCCCTTCCCTAAACCTGCTTTGGAAAATTTGTTGTCAATTGGAAAAAAATTTTTTTTTTCTTTTTTTTGTATTAACTTGTAGTAATTAATATGAATGAAATAAACAATATATCTAATAATAGTAAAGTACATGAACGAACAAGGATCATGAAGATGATTTACTTAAAATGCTAGGGGTTGGAAAAAAGACAACCCAAAAAATTTTAAAACTAGGACCAAGAGCTCCGTAACACTCCACTCACTTTGTGATCTTTTAAAGAAAGATCCACTGGAACTAGAGGAGGTGGCCATCTTTGCAGAGGTCTGAATGGAATTGGATAGTTGTCATGACTTGTTGGATTTGAAAAGCACAATGGACTTCTGTGATGAGAGGATTGGTAATGGTATGTTTACAGCTGGAAAGGTTGGTAGGGGCAGCATAGCCTGAAAGTCCAGAAATCCTTTGGGCCCTCTAGCCAATTTAGGCAAAGCTAAGGAATGAACCTGCCAAACGGGTGAGCTAATGGGACACGGGTCATCCTTACAATTACCCAAAGTATGGCAATGCAGAGAAAGTAATAAACCCTAATAGACTGGACCATCCAAAGGGAGGGGAAAGTGAGCAAGGAGAACAGATATGATCGGTGGACAATATGCATAGCTTAACATTGTCCACATAACTCTCACAAAGACAGGTGTCAAGAGCAAAGATGCAAAGGAGAGGCAATGATGCCACAAGATTCAGAGCTATCACTGAGCTGAAGGTAGCGAGGGTGATCTGTGGTTGGAGCAACAGGTTTTGGCATAGACATTATCAGCAGTTCACAGATGTGAACTTGTCGGTGCATCCCAAGGCCATGGTGTCAAAGGATGACACAGTGAAAGCCTGCATGTTCACAAAAGTGATCACAACTGGACCGCATAGGAAAAAGCAGTCCAAGCTCTTATGTTCCTAGATGTGGACACAGCATGAGTGGGACTTATAAGAGATACAACAACTGGAACTTGGGCGTTCACAGGCTTGAATATCTCTAGCCTGCAAGGGATACAGTAGCTAGGACTTGGATGTTCTCAGACATGAAGGCAGCTGAAGCTAAGTGGGGCACAACAGCTGGAGCCTGGATGCTCACAAGTGTGATGAGCACCTGATGAGAGCCAAAACATCAGCAGAAGTATCTGGGATCATCACAGTATAAACTATGTGAGTTCCATACGCTCTCCACCTCAGGTGGGGACTGGATCTTTCCTTCTTTGGGATGGGGAGAGTGTGGAGGAGGGTAAATGAACTTCAGAGGTCATGGATATACAGGTTGTGCTTTATTGCTCTGTGACCTCACAGCACAATACAATCTCACTCAGAGAATGGGTGGAACTAGCCTTCCTCAGTTCCCCAGCCACTTTGTGAGTAGCTTTTACCACAGTGCTGAAGGATGCTACAAAATGAAGAGGCCATGGGCCAAATTACATAGCAGCTTGAGCCACTTAAGTCAAACATTATCTTCTCAACTCCTCTTTGGTGACAGGAAAGACCTGTATAAATTAGGTGAAGGCCTATACATTTTGATGAAATAAATTCTAATCTAGATCTCGGTTATCCTTACCATCTGCGGTCTCTAAAAGTTAGGGCAGGTTTTGTTTAATATTTAGGCTTACTGATGAAACTGACAAAATGAAGTGGTTTTAGATGACATGATAAGGTTCGATTAAGAAATAACAACATGAGAGATCTCAAGAAATTGTGTTTCATTTTTTTTTTACACTTTCACATTTTATTTTTAATTTTAAATCGGACCAGATCAACTTCAACTCACTTCATTTGGTTTCTATTATCGATTTCATACGGATCGCAGGTGGCAAGGATTACCTAGATCTCTAGATCTAAATCTAAAAATGTTGAGTCTAGATCTAAATTAGGGCTAGAGCTAGATCTTGTGAGTGTGAGCAGCTGACGGTTTTCAGTGTTTACACTTTATAGATCCCATCTGGAACCAAATTGTGAAATGTGAATTGTGATTAACAGTATAACTTTTATCCTAGAATCCAAAAATTGGTTTTATCAAACAAAGGTAAAGATATTAATCTTCAATTACATGTAGATCCTAGAGCCAGAAAACCATAAAAATAAACAAACGAACGAAAAAAGATGTTCAGCTAGGACTGTCTTGGCTGACTTGTCTTGTCTTGAGGAATCGCAAAATGAAGACTGCTTAAGCTGTCACGCACCAAATGGAATTGATTCGATTGAAAAAAATGGATAGTGTCTACGTTGTAGAATGTAGATAAATTGCCTTTTAGGTTTTTATCTCGAACTTGAACAGTGACGCTAAGAACTTCGAAATGTTGCCCGACCAGGGGTACTGGGGTGTTATTGTTATATATACATAACTCAGACTAGATAGAAAATAAACTGCGAAATAATTTTAGATTTTTAAAATTCACTCATTGATTCGTTTATGTTGATTGCTTATTGACTAAATTTTTTACATAATTATTATCAGATTCCAAAGTTTCTAGGCTAGATATACTGTTGCTCCTTAAGTCCACTAATTCCATTTTTTGCATTTGCAATAATATTGCAAAGCATCAGATTAAATAATTAAAAGCAGGCCCTGCGCTCTACAAGATGATTGTAAATCTAGCTTAAGGTGAATTATAATTGGTTTGATTTTCTATAAAGCTAAATCGTTGACATGCTGAGCTAGTGCTTAGGCACTGCAACGCAGCATCGTCTTGCTGGCTCAGAGTGATAAACCAGACGAAACCCTGTAGTGACGTTGCACGGGAACAAGGCAATTAAATACGTTGTTGAAAAAAAATTATTTAATGCATCGAACATGATTTATAACGGTCCCTGAACACTTATTATCTAAAATGTGATCTTTCGTGTTTAGGAGTAACTCTCAGAACCAAGATGTAACTTCTAGGTGCTACATTTCTAGTCGTAACTTTATGTTCTTCTTCCTTAGATCAGATATGGGCGATCATGTTCGTTTACTCAAATCTGTTCTCGGTTAACATTGTAAAGTTGCTGTTGTTTCAGAAGTAATGATTTCATTTTACAGAAAAAAGTCAAATGAATTGGTACTGAAAGAGGCTAATCTCGAGCGATCACTAATTAAAACCATAAGACAAAGGTAACTAGTTTTTAGGTCATATTTGCCGACACAAGGGTTTAGAATTACTGAAAAGATTGAAGGCAAACGCAGTTGAGTTGGACAGAGAATAACTTTTATTGAAAATCTTAAGTCATGGGCAATAGGCAAGGGTAACAATAACAACTTTATAAGATTACTGAGAATAGATTTGAGCGACATGCTCGCCAATGTCTATTCCAGACAAGGTACCTGATGATAATGATGATTTCATTTTTGATAATGTATCTTTAGCCATGACTATTCTTTCATCTATTTCACAAGTGTATACTATCTCTTGTTATCAGGTAGCCAAGATATCTGAATCGTGTAACTTGTTTGATTTTTCCACTTTACGAACGAGATGGCATTTAGAGTTTGACGATTTCTTCGAGGTGTCCATACATTTCGGTGTTGTTTTTTTTTGTGTGTGTGTGTGTGTGTTTTTTTTTAAATCTTTTTTTTTTTCACATTCAAAGACAGACTTATCCTTTCGCTCCCTAAACAACAGCATCCAAACTCCCTGAAGTTGTGCACCAGATTTTGCTATTTAAACTGTGTCATCTGGATACCCGAGATTTACTTTTAAGCCTGAGGTATCATCAGTACTTTTTCAGGCTATTCACTAAATAAGTTAAAAAGATCAGGAGACATTACACATCCCCGTCTCACACTTCTTTTGATGGATTTGAAATGTCTGTATTTTTCTTCAATTCTTACAGATGCAATTTGATCCTAGTGTAGATTTCTTATTGTTCTCAAATCTTTACGACCAATGTGTAATTTTTCTAGCATATAAAACAGCTCTCCATGTTTCACTTTGTCACAGACCTTGGAATAATTAAAGAAGCAGAGATGGAAGTCTTGTTGCATTTCTATACACGTTTTCATTTAGCATTGACAAAGCGAATATTGTATTTCTAGTAACTTTATCAGGCACAAACCCAAACTCTTTTACTGATATTGCTGGCCGTAGACTCGTGCGCATTCTATGCACCAAACCACAACACATTTTTGTCTTCTTTGGAAAATGGCTCAGTAAATTGATTATTCTATGAATTTCACATACTGTTCTTCCTGATGTTTTAGGCAGTAAAATCAAAACAGATTTACAAATATCTTCTGGGACTGTACCGCAGTTATTGCATTTAGGTTACCTAATGCTGTGATTATTTCTATTCATGTATTTCATATAGTCCTCCGGCTTTTTCCATTTCTCATTTTCTTTATTGCTACCTGTACCTCTTCCTCAAGGATAGTTGGACTCTGTAGGCTTTTCTTTATGTCAGATTTTTCACCCCTATCATATTTGAAAAGATCCTCGTAATATTATTACCATTCATTTATTTTTCTTTCTTTTCCATTTACATTGTTTCGTGCAGCTGGGGCTACTGCAGTTGACTTTCTTACCACCCGTATCGTTAATTTTAGCGTGCATGAACTTACTGTCTATATTTAACCTTTTCTCTAATATCCTGACTAATGATATAGTTGGTTAATCCATTCTTCTTTCGCAACATTACATTTTTTATTTATCTTGCTTTTTCTGTAATTTTTTTTGTATTTGGCTTCTTTATTTTTTTTTATTTGGGCGCCATCAAATCTAGTATGTTTGTATATCTTTCTTTATCCGTTTCTTATGTTTTTAGTATCCTTTTGGGAATGTTTCTCTCTGCTCAATTAAGTGAATCTTTCATTTCTAACCAAAATTCTTCTATTTGTGAGATGTTGTTTAAAGTCTCATCTTTGTTTTGCACAAGTACTGTTATGTTGTCTCTTAATTTTTCTTCATGTTTTACTACGGAAGCACTTAAAATTTCACTCATCATATCACAATCGAAATTTGCAATGGTATTTTGGAGCATCTGCGTAACATGTGGAACCTTTCATCAGCACGACCTTCAAATCATGACGAATTTACTTTTACTGGGTTGAACATATAATTTCTGCCTCTCTCGTAAAGAACGATGTAAGTGACAATATCCACGCAAAGTTTGCGGCGAAAGATATGTGAAAGTTTATATTCACGGACAAAGACATAATTATGTTAGGTGTAGTTGGGCAGAGAGAGAGAGAGAGAGAGAGAGAGAGAGAGAGAGAGAGAGAGAGAGAGAGAGAGAGCGCAAAATAGATCCAGGATTTTATACAAATGGAAGAAAGAAAATTTATCCTTTTCACGCTGACTAGCAGTTTGATTTGATCTCTTTTGTTCCAAATAGAAACAGACAACCATGATTGTTCATAAAGCTTCAAGTTCTAATTTTAATGGAGTACCGACTGTTTTTAGCAGACATCAACATGACCTACTACTATGATGATATTCAAACCTCATCACAAGAGAGTGTCAATCCTATGTGCCATTATATGTGCCATGACCAGTTTGGACGAGTCAAAAGTCCTATTTCAAATATTTCAAATTACTGACACAGCTGTGAACTTTTTCTGAGAAGTTTGGGATGAGAAGTTGATAGAAATTTCTTGTTTGTGATCTCATTTTATATAGGATTTTTTTCACTTCTTGAAAAAAGCACATCAAAGAAGAAAATCCAACTTAAAATTCTATTTTTTCTCAAAGGTACAGTATGCAAAATCTATCACATTGAAACTGATCTCAAAACATAACATTTTCTTTTGCAGCAAGTGTGAAGAGAAAAGAAAGCTCATGTGGATGAACAGTTACATATGCTATTGCATTTGGCGCGGTAATTCTGCCATGTTAAGAAACAAAACAGAAAAAATCAATATACTTGAAGATCAAAATATATTTAATTCAATTTATTGATAAAAACAAAACAGAAAACCATTCATTAGGAAAAAAGACATTTGAAAATCGACTCAACTATTTAAAATTTATATCACTATGAAACATATTTAACTGTTTTCAAATTATCTTCATTGTGACTCCTTTACACAGATGCAAGACTGATAAATTGTACATTTACTGCTATCACTGATAAAACAAAGTCTGCATATAGGTGTAAACAAAGGAAAAAAAATCACAAAAGACATAAGAAAAAATCCAACACTGTCACAAATACTCATAGAATAAACATAAGAATTTAGCTATAGAGTATATATACTGTATGACATCAATGTCATTCCAGATTTCTCACATTGCATCACTATTAGAAAAACATTAATTGCAAGCTATTGCATTCCATAAGTAAATGGGGTGGTAGGTGACGGGAGTTCACCTGTGGATTTTTTTGCTTAATATTATGATACAAAGGTTTTTAATATATTCCTTATAACATTACTAGCCTTCCCTATTAAAGCTGGGAGTATGAACCTAATTTATCCTCCATATTTTTTTAAATTTAAATTTTTTTCCAAAATGTTGTAATCATTAAGTCCTGTTTGATGTAAAGAGCTTTACACATCTAAGAGGGTTTGAAATTTGACAAAGCTAATTTGTTTGTTAAAAATTTCTGAAACTGGGCAACACGGTGAAAATTCACTCTAGAATTTTTACATTTAGATATTGCTGGTCCAAATTTCATGTGAATTTGTAAAAAAAGTATCAAAAAAATGGGTAACAATAAAGCTTTTTTTTGGAAAAATGCATTTGGACTTTATTTTATGAGAACGATGAAAAACAATTTTTTTTTAATATATTGATATATTTTGGAAATAAGAGAAAATTTTTTCTATATACTAAACTTAACAGTTTTGTAAAGTATAAATGAATGAGTTTTGTGGAATTTTTTTTTTTTTTTATTGTAAGTTATCAAGTGCATAAAAATCAATAACACTTTCTTGATATTTAGAAAAATATTGGTATCATTCCTAAAAGTGCAAATTTTACAATCTAATTGTCTCAAATTGAAAAAGTCATATTCTCCTCAAAAGAGCAAAAAAAAAACAAAACAAAAAAAACGACCTAAGAATCATTAAAGCAGCCATACCTCAAAATCAAATGCCGTTGCTATCTACCCTTTAAAGCTTTCATTGAAATGATGAAAAAGACATAGTAAATAGTTAGATGAAATATCACATTGGGAAAAAAAGAACCATTAAAGCTGGGATGTAGATACATGTACACCCCTAGGTGTTAAAGTTTTCAAATAGCTGAAAGCAAAGTATTATATAGTCTTGAGTTCAATAAAAGTTATTAAAATAACTCCGAGACACAATTTTAAGAAAAGAGGTGTATATAATAGATTGTGTTATTTGCTGTATGGCCATACATGAGCTAAATTACTTGCATGTTTACTTTTAGTGTAACTTTATTTAATAGCAAAATACTATACAAAATAAAGAGTAAAGCCAGTGGAAATCACTTGTCTATCCTAAAGAGTGACCTAGAACCTCAAGAACCTGTCTCTGCTTTATTTCTTGCTTCAAATTTATTTTCTTCAGAAGCTGGGGGATGTTGAAAAGCTAATTATGATCAGTGTTGTAGCTTGTAAAAATACAAAAACACACATCCTTGCTACTTCAAATAACGGATCAGTAGTAAAAGTAACATTTTAATTGAAAAAAAAAAAAAAATAGGTGATCGTCTATTGCTGAGCTAAGAGGAAGTAAAGCTGCATACCTCATAGCCTGCAGCTGATCAGAATAAAGCAATAAGCAGATAAATTCTCCAACATTACTTGCTATATTTTACAAGGTCGTTTTTATGGCTTTATAAATAAAAATTTGGGGCCGTTTTATTTTCAAAATAATCATGATGAATCGAAGAAATGGAAATATACCTTACTTGATAGATGGATTTTTTTTTTTAATGAAATGAACATAATTCCTGATCACAAGCACACTCTATTGTCTTTTTCTTATATTCACAAACAATTGCTTCTCTTTTCACATATAATTTCACGAAAAAAAAAAAACATAAACAGAAAAAAAAATCACAAAGAATTTTAAAGTTTAACAAATAATATATGATTAAGGTGAAAATCTAACATTTCTTAAAAGACATCATAAAAAGGCACAAAAAAGTATATAACAGAAGATGCTGAGTAAATGTATTTTCACCTTTTCACTCTAAATCAAAGGCATAACATTTGCTGGATTCAATACTTTCAAGCTTGTTTTTTTTTTTTTCATTCCGTCAGTAATTGAAGAGCAAAAGAATCAGATTACTACTTTCAGCTTATCAATATACTTAGTAGTCTTGACTATCACAATCTCTTGTCCATTTTTCTTTTCTCCTTTGAAAATGAACATCTATGTTGATAAACCCCTGGTTTTCTTTTTGTTGGGTCATGGAAATGGAAGACAGGCTGCTCAAAATCCTCCCCTTGCTATCAATCGAATAGCAAATAATCTTAATTGATTTCTTTCGCACCCCTAAAAAAATTTGATTAAAAGAGACAAGCTGTTCACCTCATGGAAATTTGTTTGTCAGTAGTTTTCCTTATGACAGTTTTTGTATGGGAATAAGTTTTTTAGCAACAACAAAAAAAGTTATATGCAAGGTTTTGTCTACACTAAATTGAGTTTTGAACCTTCCTTTGTGCGGTTTTTCTATTGGTTCTTATACACAGTGATATAAATAAAATTTTGTTAACATTGTGGTATCAAAACTTTGTCATGGTTTATCATTAAAATTAACCAGACAAACTCCACTAAAGTCCACAAAATTATTAGAAAGCTGACGCTAACTACAATCTGTCAGTTAGTGTCTCCACAACTCAGTTTTCTTTTCCACTTCTTACTATTATTTTTATCTGATCTGCCCAATAATTTTTGTGAACATTTTGCAATGAGAGAATATTCAAATGACAAAATATAATGCCCCATTCATTATAATTTGGGCATGTTAATATACTGGCTTCAAATTGAAAAACATCAGCAATATAAAATGAGCATCAAAATAATCAATTTTAAAAGTATCGGTAATTGAGAAAAATGAGACGTACATATGAATATTTAAATACATGTATTGGACAACAAAAATATTTTGTTAGGATATAGCCATTAATTGATTCCAAGTATTACTCACCATTGTTGAAAGAGAGCTCCTTCATAGAAAATTACACTCTGTTAAAAGTAATGTTCTTTTGAAACATTTGACATGTTTTGTCCTTGAAACTTAACTCTTTTGTAGTCTCCTCTGTGTTCAATGATCTTTTTTTTTCAGACTAGAGCTATCTTCTCTGGATAATATAGAGTCTAATATGTCTGGGCAGACTCTTGAATATTCCTTTAGCAGTCCCTCCCTCATCCCAAACACAGGACTAACATTCCCTTTCCTTGTAAAGTGCAAACATAAGTAATGGCAAATATAAAAAAAAAGCACATGGGCCACTGGCAATGAAAGGTATGCCTAGATGATTCTCGACCATACACAGGTTTAATTTTGTCAAAATCATAAAATAAAATAAAAATCAGTACACATAAAACTAATGAAAAGTTGCTTTTGTGTGCATGTTCATGTGTGTGTGTGGGGTAGAATTAATTTTCAAATAAATCAAATAAATTCCAAGGATCATTGAGTTGAAAAACAGAATACCTCAAAACTATTATGAGATATTGTGCATCATTCATTGCACAGTGTCAGATAAAATACATGTGAATCCCTGGCAGAGAGAGTGAAAGCAGCTAGCATAGGTTGCAATTTTATGGAGTCAAGATGTGATGTGCTCGAACCCCTCTATCACACACAACAAAGCCCTGCCGTTACTCCTAACAGAGTTTTTGGGGAATGTCACACCTACTGTTCATCCCATTTCAAACATTAATGAACATAACTCTTGTAAAAAGTACAACAACTAAACGAATTTTAAAAATTGGACAATGATTTTTTAGGACAAAAATAAGCCACCATTACACAGGTCCATTAAAAAGAAATTATTAAGAGATCTTTTCTTTCAAAGTCTTTTTGCTACCACTCAGCTGCTTCTTTCGCTGGGCATACATGTGCTTCAAATTATTGGTTCCACCTGGAAGAAAAAAAATTTGAAAAACATATGTAAAAAAAAAAGGAGTCATTTTTCATTTGAATGGAAAACTTAAAGAGTGTTTTTGAAATTAAATTGAAATGGATAGTTTTGAGCCAATAATCCAGGATTTTCCTAAACAGCTGTCTATTCTGACATGATTAAAATACCACTGAAAGTAACTGTGTATCATATCGGTGGTTTGTACTGATGGCCAAGAATACCCATAAAAATGACATCTTATGCTCTGCAATATGCATGCAAATGCATCATCAACTGGAGATATTACTTGAGCCCACTTAACAAACACTTTTGAAAATTTGCTTAGCTTGCAAAAGAATTTTAAAAGAAGGCTTTTTTTCTCAAGAGTAAAACAATCACCTCATCAATAATTTCTTCTTTGTTATAGGAAGAACCAATACATCATCACCCTTCTCCAAAACCTTGTAAAGTTCTACTATATATCAATTGAAAGGGAGAAAAGCCTGTGGTGTCCTGAGGAATCTCTCTATGAGAGAAAAGAACCTGATGGTAGTGGTCGATCCCATTCATTTGGGTGTTTGTTACAAACATTTTGTAACATGTGTTTAATAACCATCGTAAAAGCACTTTACTCTTCTCATACATTTCGATAAGGTAAGTTTTCCAATTTGTGATTCCTATGCAGTGTTGTTAACAATAGCGACAATCTTTTTCAATCAGCAGTGATTACAACAAGACAGATTTTTTATAGATCTCACAAAATCTCTTTGACAGATTGATGAGATGAAATACAATTCGCAGACTTTATATTGCATTGTGGTTGGCAGCTCTGCTCTTGAGTAGGAAAACCAAATGGTTTAAGGTTTGTGTTGATTATAGCATACCTTAACTGTGTCTAAAATGCAAGTAAAAAGTTGTTTATTAAAAAATTATTGTAAAATAAACCCTTCATCTAAAAAGAGACAGCTAACTTACCCAATGCTATCAAAAGCAGGTGAACTATCAAGAAGTATGGAAAGTAGAATGAAACATTGGCAGAGTTGGGCAAAGACACACTATAAAATCCAGTCTCTGTGAAGTATGAGATGGACTTGAACACTATTGCTCCTGTGAAAGAAAACTGTATTTTTAACTCACTAATTACACATAAAAACAAAATATTTTGCTATGATGCCCCAAAAGAGATTTATTGAGGTATCTTTATATTTTGAACATTTCTGTCTCTTCCCAGAGTTTATAGTATACTTTTTACAAGTCAAGACTCCATACTTTTTCCACACATACTAACCAAATTCCATAGCTCAAATAAGAGTCATATTGGAAGTGATGGAAAAAAAAAGAATAAAACTTTCATGGATAAAATAAATTAGAAAACCATGAGCTCTCAAAATTAATGTCCTCTTGGTACCATAATAAATTTATACTATGAAAAGAATTTCATACCATGTTCTGTAAATAACAGTTTTGAACTCAAGTACGAGCCTTTTTTATCCACAGTTCCATGATCTTTTACAAGGCAAAAAAAGTAACATCAATTTCTTTGATAATCTTTGGCATGCTGGGTCTAATATGATTAATTTTAGAGAGCAAGTATAACCCAGAGCGATTTATCAATTGATATCCGTCATATAAAATAATCTTGACCACTTTTCTATGTATCCAATGAATGCTTCTGCTACCTGTTCGACCATTGGACGATGATTGACTACACTACCTATTACTACCATTACCAAAGCTACTACTAACTACTTGTACTCATGTCATTACCATCATCTGAATCATTAAAGCTGCATACAGCTGTTTCTACTAAAAAACAAAACTACACAAAGACTAATTCTGCTGCTTCCAATACTTCTGCAGCTGATGATCATTATGACTATTACTCTTCACTTGGAACCAACACTGTCTCTTTTATTAGCCACAGACTCAAGTGTTTGCCATGGGCTACGGCAAGGTGTTTGCCAGTCTTGTTTAAAACTGTGCATATGGGGACAATATCAGGGGGGCATGACATAGGGAGTGCACAAAGGCAGGAAATATTCTGCTTTTCACCTAGGGCCTGAGTTATGAGGAAGTAGCTGATTTGAAAAAGTATGAAAAAAATGATACTGGTCGCATTTTCATTATTTTGACTGGAAATTCAAATTTACACTTGATTCGATACAAAACACCAATAAATAATATGAACTTTTAGATAAATGTAAAAAAATAGGCAAATGATTTTTTTACTGTCTTTTTGCATTTATTTGCCTATTTTTTTTACCAAAAACATAAAGAAAAAAGCCTAGCTGCTGCACACTGCACAAAAACACTATTAACAGTTTCAGTTCAATGTCTAGTGACCTAATGTTTGTTCGTGTCATAGCCACTCTACAACCAGCTCTGTAATTATTTTGCTGTTATAAAATACACACTGTATTTACTGCTTTTAGAATGGCATCTTAATCAAAAGTCAGAACTTTGCAACATGTTGAATGCTGCAGATCGCTTACATTCTTTTGGAATTGAAAACTAAAGACTTCTAACAAGATCAATGGGGAAAAAGCCAATGAAGGGCTTTTGATTAGCAAAATAAGCAACCGGTGTGGTTTTTTAGAGAAAAGAACATATAAGAAATTGATGCCATTCCATGTCTCAGGAGCAGGCGATGGACCAAGTTTGTTTTATTTTGATGCATCTAGTTTTATAGCGTACTCTGAAATTCTGAAAAAAGGCCAGGAGACCAATGATGATGTTCTTGTCCCACGAACAAGACATGGTATGAGAGTTTAAAAAATTATTATTGCAAATTGCATTGTTTTCATTTTTACTGCGGCATTTTCTTTTCATCTGAATGGTCACTTAATTTCTCACAATATCTCCAATTCAATACAAAATTGGCCACATAAATTTAAATCAGGTTAAAGAATAATAAAACATTACATTTTAAATAGTTTAGGCCATTGAACAAGAAGGCCATAATGACAATAACAATAAACGTAATTTTATTCTTTAGGCCATTTTTAGATGTTAGCACAAGGGGGCTGCATACACATATCTCACAATAATATAATTAAAGTGGCTTCATTAAAGATTTTACTCTGAACTTGATGACATTATGATTAAAATACAAAATGGCTCCAGTGACACGTGTGTGATTTTACTGTTGAAAACAGTAATTACATCTCTTATTGAGTACAAAAATTACATTATTTGAAGGCACAGAGATGCCAACTGGCCCTAGGAAAAAAGGCTACACTTTTCCAGGACTTGTAGCTATAATGTGCCACGCCATCCCAAGTGTCATATGTGCAGGTCATTCTAGTGAAACTTCAGTCATCAAATGGAACAAAAGTGAAATCCATGGGTTTTATATGAAATACCTCAGTTTTTGGTCCAGCTGTGTGATATCAGCTTCCCTACAATAAATCAATGCTGAGGTCTAAAACTGGAGACAAGATGTGGTTATATAAATTTTTATTTACACTTATGTCTTATTTTGAATGAGAGAATTCAATTAGAAAGTAGTCTTCACTTTGATCTAGAAATTCTAGAAGAATTTAAATTATATTTTTTTAGGCATAAGTTTAACTGAAAGTTTAAGCTCCTCAAGTCTAGATCTAGTATAGGGTGAAACCAAACTGATTTTGATCTACTTCCTTGACTGAATTTTTTGATGTAAGAATTTTAAGAACAGGAGAAATCTTTTACAAACTTTAACTTACCATTTTTGGCTTGATCTGTCTTAAATCTTGTAGGGCTAAATCTCTAGTTTTAATCAAAGTGTAACTCATTTTTTTTCCTTCTATGCTGTGATCACAATGGCCTTCTTACTCTAAATTTGATCCTTGATCTGTCTTAAATCTTGTAGGGCTAAATCTCTAGTTTTAATCAAGGTCTAACTCATTTTTTTTCCTTCTATGCTGTGATCACAATGGCCTTCTTACTCTAAATTTGATACAAGATCCAAGCTTCCTTCTAGATCTATATCTAAAGCTGTTACAAAATGCATTATATTTCACTCTTTTTTCACTTAAAATAACTCAAGTGATAGCTATTCTAGTAATCAAAGCTTATTTACGTACTTCAAATTATAGATTTTGTAGGCCTTTATAGCAAATAGATGTCTGAATGACTAGGCTACGAGACATTGCATGTAACACAATTCGAAAATGAAACCAGTACTCAAGTAGGGCTTAAAATGGACTTACTATATGATTATAAACTATAGTTACTATTTTGATTTTAAGAAAACAACAATAGTTTAGAATTAATTATTATTATTATTGTTCAGCATAATTGTAATTATCGATATAGTTCATGATCTAGGAAATAAAACAGCGGTTATCTTGTTTCAAAAATGTAATAGTTACATGGAGTAGTTTCAATAACAATGTTTCCTTTCTCACATTTCTAATAAATGAAAATTTGAGACTGGAGGTCTGCACATGGAAATTTGTCTATAAAATCCCGATTTTTCTACAGAAGTCTACAAAAAAGCCAAAAATCCTGCCAAAACCAGAATTTGGCATCTTTGAAGGCATGCACTAGGTGTGTGGCTAATTTAGTTCAAAAGGTTGTGAATAGTGCGAAAAACACTCTTGGTTGGGGTCTCAGCTATAGGGGCAAAAATTTCGGCTGGCTGAGCCAGGGTAAATCAGAGGCTTGCGAAGCCCTGGCCAGAGTCTACAGAAACACTTGCGTCTGTGGGCCCCATTACTGTTAGTGCAAGAGTAACTTACTATCACTGAGGCTACCTCTACTTCAATTACCACCACTACCAATACTTTAATTTGCCACTAATATAAATTTCCGTTGTTCTTAATGATGATAGTGAATCTTACAATTATTACAATATTACAACCACCACAACCAGACCACTTTCAATACAACAACTAATAATAACTACAAACTGCTTTAATTACTACAAGTATTTGTTCTTGATGCCACTAATTCTGTTCAACTAAATACGAAAAGGAAAGATTACTAACAGTGATTTTTGAAAATTAAATGCTCCTGAAGGTTATGGCACTAGGTTAAATTTCTCATTGTTTATAATTGTAAAAACAAAAAACAAATTTACTGTTTTTCTTATTGTGGAATTTGCTTTTCTAAACCACAGTTTTTCCAGAATTCAATACAAAGTACAAACCCTGCTCAACGTTAACCCTATCCGAACAAGGTATTTTATTATGGTATCCGTACGTCGGGAGTAACTGAGTGCCCCCACAATTTAATAGTAATATAGTCTTATTTGTACGTGTGGGGTTTCTGCTTACCCTCATACCATATAGTAAAAAAATCACTTTATACCTATCTGTGAGTTGGGGGTAACAAAATCACCCCATACTTTACAGTTGAAAGAAAAATTTCCCATTTTAAGTACTTTTAAAAAATGAAAAGCAAACCTTGGGGTAACAAAATTACCCCAACGTACAGATAGGGTTAAAAGCTTTTGTGCTGGTCAACAATCAAATAATTATTAAAACTCAATACTACATACAAAAAAGTACATACCTTCAATCAATATTCCAAGTGGATATAAAGGAATCCAAACATTATATCTGAGCCATGTCAGAAATTTAACTTGTATATTCATCAATTGTAAGAGGTAGAATGGATAACTGAAAAATATGTAGCACCAAACAATCCATGAAGATATGTGTATATTCTATATTACATATTATCAAATACAAAAATGTACCATTTTTAAAATGTAAGAGTAAGACTATTCTCAGAGCTAAGATAAGGGCCAACAGGTGTCAGATTTGTTGTCTAATTTCATCTATCACTGAAAATGATAAAAAATGGCTATACAGATTCTTGAGGCAACCTGACGATGAATAAGAAAAGAAAATCATGAGTCAACAAATCAAGATGCATTATAGTTTCATATCCTTCTCTCTTTAACCTTTATCTCCACTGTTCAATGAGCCACCTGTGAATGAATTTTCATCCTCTTGCTCACAGAAAATTATAAATCACCTTCTTTACCACCCAAGGATTAATTATACCAATGCCTTGTAAACAGCAATTAAAGAAAATTATGGGGCAATAGGTTCAAACTTGCATGTTAGTGTCTTGAGCTCGCAAGGATATACATATACTTTGTTATAGAGAACACTAGAGGTGGTAAACATGTCCTATTGTTATTGTGCATATCGATGGCATTATAATTTAAACACTATTTAAGGTCGCCAAATACATTAAGAACATTATTATGTCTTTTTTTTTTTAAGGATGAGTTATTAAAAACATAATTTTTAAGTCATTTGCAAATATTTTTGTTTTCCACTTGTTATTTGGAAATCATTTTATGACATGTTTATAATAGTTCTATTAAAAATATCAAATCTCTCTTGAATAAAAATAAAACATTTCACACATCTGACATAAACCTGACAGTAAGGCAGATGGCAGAAACTGGCCATTTGCCCACAAGTAAGACAAAGCCAGTAGATACTGACAACACATATACTCACCGGATTACTTCTACTGAGGACCATATTATGAAAAGCAACCAACACACACTGGACAGCTGCAGACGAGGCTCTTGCAGCACCAACACAAATAATATCAGATTTCTGCCCAGCACCTTGATGATATTGAATAATAAAAATAACCATTATTTGTTTCTTTAGACTTACTATGTTTTGTGAATGTAACAAGCTTTGTGTATAGATTCGCTTTTTATATTTTATAATTTCTAACAATTAAGAGTGTCTTTATGCAATGTGGCCACAATTCTCAAGATCCTTGGCTTTATATGTGTTATTTTTTCCCCCCAAACAGCAACATTTTAAAAGTTTTCTTATCACTATTTGCCTCAAAAAGAATCTTTAACTTGTCTGATACTGGAAAAAAAAAGATATTTTTGGTTGCAAAACATTTTTATGATATTTTTTTTTATCAGCAGAAATACTAAGGGCTTTGCTCACAAGAACTAACCTCCTATACAAGACTTTAGTGTACGTATAATAAGTTCCAAGTCTTCATTCTTCTTGAGTTGCAGGTTAGATAGCAGCCGAGAGAAGTTAAAAGTTCAGGGAGTATAGAATCACTATTGTGCTACACAATCACTATTAAAATTTAATTATTTTTCTTTAAAATGAGTATTCTTTGTCAGTAGTTGTGAAAGAGAATACTTTATAACGTTTTCCTTAGGATTTGAACGATGGACTCTTTACCAAGACTCTCACAAGGACTAGCGAATATTCTGGTATATACTGATTGCTATTTGAACAACTGTCCATTATCAGTAAAAGGAGAATAGATTCTGTTGCATCTTAAGGGTCTGGAGCTCTCAATAATAATTGAGTATGCAAATTGGTAAATATCAACGAAAGAATGAGAAAAATTTCCAAAGCAATGACATTTATTGTTGCAGTATTAAACAATATTTTTAGGCTTACCATTTTGTGAAATGGTGTACATTCAACATTCAATTATCTTGTGGATGAAAAGAGAGCTAAAAATGAATTACGGTAGTTGAACTGTGTATTTTTTATATCAATGTAACAGCCAAACTATTTTTGTGGATCTCTCATGACAACAACAACAACAACAACAACAACAATAATAATAAACAACGATAATAATAATAATAATGACATTTACATCGTGCAAATCCATAGTGCAATCACTGCTCTATGCACTTTTCATATATTTTTATGATAAACTTTCATACCCACATGTACATTTGATATTCAATTCTACATTTATACAGAGTAATGAAGTATATCATTCAAACTGGCAAAGATGTAAAATCAGCATTTTCATATTTATATATAAATATAGGGGATATAATACTGTTAGACTGATTCATTTATTGATTATATATTAACATTCATAACATCTCGCCTAATATGTTATTTTTTATGTTGTTATTATCTTTTCCTTTTTATTTGTCACCTCACAAAAGCGTGATATTACATTGGTTCAAGAGATTTTCTTAACTAGATTATCATAATTCACTCATCAAATATGAACTAAATGGCTTATTGCACCATCTTAAAAATGTACAAAAAGCAGTTGTTCAGATCATAACAGAAAAGAGAGTGTGGTAATGTCACAACAATTTTAATGAAATTATATAAGCTATCATTCAAAGAGCGTCCCAAGAAGAGGATGTTTGACATATTCTAAATGCATCAACTTTTTGGCAAATAACAATTTGTCATCACTTCTGACAACTAATGTGCTACAAAGAAATTTAATATCTCCCAAAGACAAAATAGTTCTATTGAAAACTGAAAATAAACTGTAAAGCTTATGGCTTACACTCCATTCAATGTTTTCAATCCTTGCGACAATTTCACAATTGGAAAATTAAAAAAAACAAAGACTTTCTTTTTCTACTCCTCCTTTCAAAATTAAAAAAAAAATTGTGCAATATTTGAATACATGGAACGATTGAATTTGTTAACTAAATGCATTTATCTATCAATTTTCAAATGTGAGATGAATTGTATACTTTGCAAGAGTGAATATACACTACATAAGTTTCATTTATTATTATTAAAGTTGTTAAAACCATGCTTGCTGCATTGTTCCATGCTAAAAATATGTACCACTTACTAGAAAGAAAAAAACCCCAAAAATCGATGATCATGACTATAGCGGCAAAGATTGATCTCTGATTTTATGCTTTATAAATAGGTAGTAAAGGAAAGGAAATTTAGGTAGGATATAATAGTTCAAGGATATGTTTTTTCAAGGAACTCATGTGTGACAACAATGCTCAACTGTATTTCTTTTGATGACCAAATTCTAATAGGTTCTTATTATACAGTATGCCATACTGTGAATGTCACAAGGAGCAGCAAAGCTATATGAGAGTGCCGGTTACAAAGAATTGCTGAGTAGAATATATATGTTATCTAAAAAGGAATACTGCACTGTTATACGATATCTCTCTGATCTGCAGGCTTCATACTTGCTTTTACTTTTTCTATATCCTTGCTAGATAAAATACTCCTCATGCCCTTGTCTAGCTATAAATTTATCTGTTAATGTTTCTGAAATGTTGATCATCTTTCTAACAATGCCAAAATTTAACGAAAACATGTATATCCATAGTAAAGTTCGCTCTGACAAATTTCTAAATTAGAACTGTTTTAATTTGTTTTTTAAATGTTTGTTTCATTTTGTTTATTCTTTTGCTCTACATAGTGCTTGCACCTCATTACTTTTGATGAAACTCATGCTAAAAAATTTTTACTGTTTAGCAGGGATGAAATATGCATTTCGTTTTCTCATGGAAAAAAATAAATTGCCACTAAAACAGAAGTTTTTTTTAAAGTAAATTTCCCCAAAACCATCCATACTTGCAATAATGAATTTGTGACATTTGACTTGACAAGGCCAAAGAGAGGATGAACAGCTTCCATCACAGCCACTGCTTGACACAGAACCATCTGAGATCCAACAGCTTCAAAAGCTCCTTCCATACCATCTGAACAGGACAAAGGAAAATAAGTATTTGACATTTAAATTAACTACATGAAGAAGCAAAAATTAAAACATTTCAACCGTAACTAAAAAATCTAAGAAAGATTTAGCGTTTTTTGGTTTTTTTTCAAGGTTCATCCATCATCATGTCAGGAAATTTCCAAAATGAAAAAAGGAGAAAAAGCTTCTTTTTTCTTTGTCATCACAGCTGTATCAGCTCATTTTACTTCTTGCTGAAAAATAAAATGTATTATTGACCCATAAAACCAAAACCGTACACACCATTTTGTATGCAATGCCTATTTGTGTCGAAAATCTTAATTTTTTAAAGAACAAAGATATGCTGTATAGGTAATTTTTTCTCTTTTGACTGAAAGCAATGATTAGAACCATTACTTTTCAAGGTTTCTCTGGACCCAGTATTACTCACTCAGTCAACCCAACACATTGAGCTTAAGCTTCATCTTCATTTGTTCTCAAATCAGTCAAAATGAGTTTGAATTCGTATTTTGAACATTTTAAATCTAACGGCCTGAAACTTCTTTCTGTGAGCTTTGCAATGGTGAAAACTAGACTGTTCTATTTTGATTCTAAGCCAAGATATGACATATTTTAATTTGAAAAAAAAAAAAACATTTTAAAGAAGGTAACAGCAACTTGAAGTGTATTCTCTCAAAAATTTCAAATGTGAATCTAAATCATTTGAACTGGTCAAGACATTTTTGTTTGATTTTTCCCTCTTAATATTGAAAACTGATGGAAAGTACAAAAAGAATAAGAATAAAAGTTTGATGTCTGAGAGACACGAGTGAAGCTAATAAAAAGCAAGGCCAGACAAAGAGATTTGCAACTGCAAAGCACAAACTAAATACTACCTGCACAGGATAGGGACAAAAATATTTAAGAAAAAGGGGTATATATTCCCAAGTATGAATTTTGAAACATAAGCATATAAACAAGACATACAAAAGAATCAATACCTTTTGAAGGAAATGAGAATTGGTTTTGAAGTTAACAAGACAATGCTTTGGTCTGAAGAAGTATTGAACAAAGAAGAATGTTAAAAAAAAAAGCCTGAAATCAACAAAGATTCTCCAAACACAGACTATAAATAATATAATAAAGGATTTCATTAATATTATGTTTACTTTTTAGAAATTTGACTTTTATTATCAAAAATAGAAGCAAAAGCTACTTTCAGTAATACATAGAACACCAAAATTTATCAGATATTGAAAAAAAAAAAAACTGAATTACTTATTGTAGAATATATCAATGAAGTTTCAAATAATTTGAATTTCAACGGTAGGAGGGTTCAAATTTTGAAAATCATATGATTTGCTAATTGAAATTCAAGATGGCAGCCATTTTCATGACAAACATAAGAAAAAAAAATTTGTTCAGTATTTTAATCCACTTATTATAACCACAGTGAATTTATTGGCAAATATTGTAAAAATGCCTAGATCTCATTCTCAAAAATAATAATTCTCATGTGTTACCTCCTAGACCCTCTTCCTTCCCCCTCACCCCCTTCCACCATTATTGTTCTACTGCCCTCTACTCTAGGCACAATCAATTCAATGCAATTTTACAGAAGGGAATAAAGCAATTGTGCAAGAAGAATGATGGGGCCAAGTCATCCCATTAATTTTGTATAGTCAAAATTATATGTTTTAATTGGGTGTGTTCTTTAGCAAACAAAGACAGTTTTTACTTTTCTTAAATCTGTACAATGATGTAAGGGAAAGTTGTATACACTAACAACAAAGAGCAGGCGCAAGTGATGATGGTCCAAATTCCTTCTGCCATACAGACAGATAGTGCTTTATTAAGTCTATAACAATAAGAAAATATTTTGAAACAAAACAAACCCTTACTGGGGGGCCTACATGTCATGTAAATCATTCAAAAATCATTCTCTTACAGCTTCTTTGGGAGATAAATTTTTCTTTGGCTTGTAAAGTCACACACTGATCTTTTAAAAAATTTACAATTCAATAAAAAATGTGGGGGCAAAAACAGCTGAGATCAGATATCTTAAACGGATGCTTGAAGTTTCCATTATATAAACGAGAAATAAATTGAATTGGAGGAATGATAATTTGAGCTGTTTACCTTTACTATTTAACCTACAGTCTTTGTCAAGTATGAAGAGAGACACTGAGAAAAATTTGGGGACAGAAATGCAACGTGTTCCAAGGAAAGCAATAGTTTAAAAATCTCACCAAAGATAAAATTCTGCCAGACCAGTAATCAAAATAAAAAATTATATTTGTTTGATTCTTTAAGCAATGTAATGTAAAGTAATGCTTATTCCCAAGCAGTCCCCAAACGAATATTTAAAACAGCCTGGAAATTCTTTCTGTGTGGTTTACAACTGTCCAGACTTGATATGTTATTCTAAAAAAAAAGATGCAATGCAAAAATTACCATACCGTAAAAAAAAAATGCAATGTTTTTGACTTTTTTCAAAAAAGCATTATGCGAAGAAATAAATTAAAATTATATTTTTATACGCAAAAGTTCTATATGTGACATGGCAGTCTGGTTACAAAGACTGGTCTGAAGAAAAATGGAAAATTGTAAGAAATGGATTTTAGAAACTAATTGTTCCTCAGATCCATAAAAACCTAAATTAAAAATATAGGAGACAAAAAAAGCAAATTTATACCATGATGCCCATTCATTATGGGGAGATCAAATGCTTTTCTACAATCTTAAGGCTCAGCAGTTACATTAGGCTTGAAATTAGGTCCTTTAAAATTTTAGGTTAATCCTATTGATCACTTAGCCATCAAAATATTTTTGATGCAGGAAAGCAAGCTTGACTTTAATTATCCATAAATCAAGTGGGATTCATCATGAACTAACCTTGTCCATACAATATGTAGATATAGAGAAGTTTTCCAAAAATGAAAGTGTAGCCAACAAATTGAAACAAGTTGTAGAAGAACAGATATGCTTTGGTGGCAGACAATGCATCTGTAACAGAAAACATTGAAATAGTGTACATTCTGTAATCTCTGTAAGCTGTTATTACTGCAAAGAAAATATCAATATATTATTTAATATAAGGATAGGGAACAGAAGTGGATAGGGAGAGGAGGTAGAGAGGGAGATCAGTACCTGCGCATGGACTGTTCAGCAACAGAAGGTGGTGCAAATCCCAATGTCGCCAAAGATGGAAGGATGCCAACAAATATATTACACAAAATATATATTACAAAAGGCTTAACGACATCTAGGCTTGATGTTTGTGTCCTATCTCCTCCTGAACCACTCTATGCACAGTCTTAATTTTTTGTGGATGATAATCTGCCTATCTTGGTATCGCATTTAGTATAAAAACCAAGAAATACTTACTGATTTTAAAAAGTTGTATTTTTTACTTCAACAAACCTATTTTCAGCAATCACACACACACTCATACACACACAGGCGCACGTACACACATACACATCCAAACCAGAAAAACAAAATAATTCGTTATGATTTAAAACCGTGGCTATGACAAAGAGATTTCAAGCAACATCAAATTATCATATAAAAGTAATAATTCACCTATTTCAAATAAAGCAGGCAAAGAAACTGACATTCTTTCATCTAATAAATTATGATTTTGCGAGGAAAAAAATCATTTAGCATAGCTACAGAGTGAACAGGAAAACCAGAAAGTGATGCTTATCTAGATCAAGGCCTGTCCTAAACTTAGCCTAGCATTAAAGAAATCTGTAGTGTAAGCTTGGTTATATAGAATCGAGATTGGGTAGGCCTAGATGGAGATTCAGCCTAGCCTAGAGTCTAAATTTAGATCTAGATTAGATCTTTAGAGTCTGTTTCAATTCATCGGAATCATAGATCAACATCCAAGCTTGATCTTAAATCTAGAAATAGGTATTTTATTGGAAACTAGTCTAGATGTAGATCCAAATCCTGATAGGAATAGATCTAGATCTGGGCCTAATCCTAATAAAATTAAATCATCTTGATATTGTTGGTTCAAGAATCTAATCTGGATCTGCATTTATTAGGATCCATACGCCTAAATTTAGCAAGTCTGTCTCAAAATTTGGTTTCAGGATTCTGATTATGGGATGATTCTACATCGTCCAATACCGAAATTTAGAGAAGGCCTTATCTTGAAACTGTTGATTCACATTGAGATTACGATTGCAAACCAGGTAGCAAAATTAAATACTAGCCTAGATACTAATTTAGATCTAGAATTGAGTATCTTGATAGCTAAAGTTTATTTCAAACTTTGCGCTCCATTATTGCTACAATAGTGAAAATTTTACTTAGGCCTTAATTTAATTATCATAGTAATTTTTTATAATTACATTTAAATTTTGAATTGCAGTTAATTACTAAAAAAGCTAGGATCTTGAAATTCTCTCCTAGTCCAGATGTCAACTTCCAGACTTCAGGATCCTGCTCAAACAAGGATAAATTGAATTGAGGTTGCGTCACATAACAGTAACTTCATTTGGTTTACTTTCGATCTGAGTGAAGGATATCACATCTTGAGTTCAAAGGTCATAAATACTGAATGAATCATGGCAGCTGCTAGATTAATTTTTAATTAATTATTGCAGGCCCCAAGCCCTTCAAAATGATAGAATGCAAACTCCATTCATAGCTGACATGAAATGATCCTCAGTTAAAAATTAAACCTTATTAAGCTGTGATATGCAAAGCGCCTTTGTTTGGTTTATGTTTTTGTTGCGGGATTTTCACTTCATTTGTGAAAGAATGTCAGTTTTTTTGTCTGGCTACAAAAGCAGTGATCATTCAATCTCAATCAAGAAATATATTGGAATAAGGCTACAATTCAGGTGACGAATTCTTTTGTTCCCATTTTGGTTCATGAATTTTTCACTTTTTTTTTTCAATCGTTCTTTGCATTTTGTTTACTGCACGTATACCCAAGTTAGGTAGTTTATGGTCCTGTTCAGGTTTAGAGAAATCTGCTTAAATTCGTAATGTTATAAGCTATTCTTCAGCCTATAGTTTAAGGCAAACCTTGATTTATATGCTCACAAATATAACTTTTCAAAATCAGTAAGTATTTCTTGGTTTTTATTTACCAAATGGGACACTAAGATAGGTAAATTATGTTCAGGAAAATGTCTTTTCATTTCCCGTTCATTTGAACGGGCAAAAATGCTTGTATAATATAATTCTGGGGTTCACCTTTTGGTGATTGCTCATATATTCACATAGGGGAATAAGTAGCGATTTCTTTTTATTTCATTGCTCTATTGACAACACCAACCCCATTGTAGTTTTTTTGGTATATGAGAGTCAAGATTTGTCTTGGCTAATGTAACAGCACTATTCATCTGCCACCTAGGGCTTCCTAGTCTTTCCTCTCAACGTAATGGTTCTAAAAATATGATAAATTGTTTCGAATGTTTAGTTATATAAACTGGGAACGACAGTTAAATTTCGTAATGGATAAGTGCCACTTGTAATGTAATGACTTTCTTCCTTTCAACCTTAACTTCTTGTGGGTATTGCCTGGTGTTGTTCATATTTCATAGCTATTAGGCCAACATGTGCGCCTGCTAGGCAACTCAGTATTGAAATTGAATGGAATTGGGTAGCATATATAATTATTGGGTGAGTAGTTGTGCTCTTGTTGGCGACTTGTTTTGTAGTCCTAGTGCTCAAGACATTCTTCTTGTCCGGAATAAGAAAACTGTCTACCTTGGTTGTATGGAGTGATAAATAGATTGGGTCTCTGTACACCGGAATTGTGGAATTTTCTGAGAAAAGACTTACTTTGTGACACCACAGATCACTAGAATTGATAGAATTTCTAAGTGTGGGAAAATCATTCATCTGATAAACTGTGAAAGGGTCACTGACGCCACATTTATTGCAGTACCTTCTTGTTAAACCAATATCTTGTTCAGTTAGGAAAATTGTTGTCTCCACAACTATGTGTTCTATTAATGCTTTTTCCATTGCACAAATATAAGTCGTCAGAATCCGGAGTCTTGCATCTGGTATTTGGGAGCCTTACTGTGTGCTGGAAAGATCCCTGTTTCTCATCTTAACCTTGTGAAGCCGAAACTCTGCCCCAAAAAGTTGCAAAGCCAGACTTGTATCAGGCTGCCAAATCATCATTACTTTTCTATGCTCCCTAATAGCTTCTGACTGTGTTTTTTGGTTTTTATCTCCTCTTTTTGCTCTTGATTTAGGCAACAATTGAATTTGCGTATCCTTGGCTTCAATAAAGGACAAACTGACTGCAATATTACAAAAAGAAAAGAAGTTCTTTTCACATCATTTTACCTACATCTTTTTCTGTTGACGTGTTGTGCCTTATCACTCAACATTGTTTGCAGACCTGCCAACCCCAAATTGTACATCGGAGTAATCCATACGCCTATTAAGAGTATTTTGGACTAGCTCGGAGTAATTCATGGACTTTTCCGAAAGAGGGGCAGAAGCGGCATCTAATACAACCCTAGTAATAGTCAAAATCAGTTATACATGTACTTTTTTTTTTGTCTTTGTTCAATGTTTCAATATGTCAGTAAAGACGAAATCCATGATATTTTGCAGGAGTTGCATTTAAATAATCAGTCAACTAGCTATTTCCAACACTTGAATTAGAATGAATGTTGTTTGTTTCCACAATGAATATAATTTACTGCATATTTAAATTGCTTTTTAAGAGCTTGTAACCAATTCTATGAAGACTGGCCCTAGTTAAACTGACTTCATACTTTATTTGCAGGGCAATAACCCTATCCACAAGCACACCATCTAAATTCACTAGTTAAAAAAATCAAGAAAACAAGAAAACGGAAAAACTATTTTCAGTAAAATTTAATGATTGATACCCTATTTAAAAAATAATGCTGATATTTCAGCTTGGGTTGTTTCCCCTTTTAGCACTTCCATTGATTAGATTGTGTTACTGTATTACTTTTTTTTTCTTTCTAATAGCAAAAAGTGTTGAAAATGCTCCTATTTCTTAAATGTTCAGATACAGTACAAATCAAGTATAATGTTCAATGTGTTTACGTCTGACTGGGCTTTGCTCTAGATCCAAGTCCACTAAGTTGATCTAAGACCACTATCAAATGCTCTTAATACATCTAAAAATTTGAGTTTGATGAAGATAGAAATAGATGTGCCTCTTGATCTTGCCTAGAAAGAGAAGAGAGAGTGAGAGAGGGAGAGGGAGGAAGCAACAGAGAGAGACACACTCACAGAGGGAGCGACAGGGGGGGGGAAGAGGCAGACAAGCAGAGAGAGAGAGAGACAACGAGAGGGAGAGTCAGAGAGACAGGGAGCAACAGAAAGAGAAACACACATAGAAAGAGCAACAGAGGGAGAGAGCGAGATAGAGAGAGAGAGAGGGGGGGGGGTAGTCAGACAGACTGACGGACAGAATGTAAGAAAAAGCGAGAGCTGAAGAGAGAGTGCGAGAGAGAAAGAGAATAGAGACCAAGAGTGAAAGTAAGTCGGAGGGGGGGGACGAGGCAATCAGACTCAGAGAGAGGGAGAGAGAGAAGAAGGGAGAGAAAGAAAGACACAGCGACTGGCATAAGAAAATATCAGGGAAAAGTTATTGAAAAGCGACATTCATATCGACGTTTATAACTAACTGAAAAGAGAAGGATAGCATAAGCACGATAAAAATGAATAGGAGAGAGAGAGAGAGAGAGAGAGAGAGAGAGAGAGAGAGAATAACTAGGTTGGTAGACTTAAATGCATTGTTTAATATACCAGTATAGACCTATAAAAAAAAGGATTTTTAAAAGTAGAGCCAGGCACCTCGGCTAGTATTATAGAAATGACAGTTTGTATCACTATAACTGTTTAGTGTTTATCTTTATAATCTTAAAAAGCGTGCATTGTCGGCACCTCCAGTTTCTCTTGTAACGGATCAAAGACTGACTATAAAGTTGGGGAACAACCTCTAATTTCTTTGATCTTTTGCCGACATGGCTTACTACACTAGGCCTTGCACTGGATGTGCAATAGGCCTACATACTACCATAGCTTACTTGTTTGCCTATCAATGGAGGATATAATTACACAGTTTGTATTTTGTAAATACTCTATTCAGAGCCGGAATAAAGGGCATTTTTTTTTTTTAAACATTGGGTTAGAATTGGGCATTAGAGTTACAAGCTGTGGGCGAAGTGAATTTGTAGGTTGAGAAACTTAAGAAATAAGAGAAAAAAAAATTAATTGACTATAGGATTATCGTGATGCAACACCGACTGGTGATTCTCACCGAGTACGGAAGATCCATTAAAAGAAGAGAAAAAAGTAAAAGTCACAAAGTGGTTTTCATGATATTTCAGGACACACTCTCTCTTTAGTTGCGGGACACTTGGCAGACCTGATTCAAGGCTATAAAAACTACGCAGGCCTTCTTGACCGATACAACAAAAATATGGCGATGAGCTTTTGATCGATACCGCGTTTTTTGTATAATGTAAAGAGAAAGAAAATCGCAGGAAATGGAAGACAGATTCAGGAGATTTGTCAGGCCTAGCCCCACTCAGCGTAATTTTCTTGGTTCTGAGCGTAAGGCGTAATTTTTTTCCTGTCGGCGTAATAAATTACGCGGAAAGCGTAATGTTGGCAGGTCTGTGTTTGTCTATTTTGGGACTTAGTAGAAGCTCGCTAGGTTCACTAAAACATACAAAGGGCTCCTGGTATTGTCATTTCTAAAATTATAATAAATCAAAAACAATTCTCATGGTAAGCTAACATATATACATATAACTTGTGCGGCGCTTGTGTGTGCATGTGTGTTTGTAATCAAATGAACTGCATAATGTGTAACCTGTTGAATCAAATCTGAATAAAATTGAACAAAAAAAACCAATCCTTTTTAAAATAAAGGAAAGAATGATTTTATAGGTAAAATGATTCACTAGTTCAAAAAATATTTTTTACACAAGACACAAATGTAGGCTACAATTATTTTGCTCTGGATTCAATTAATATTTCTGTATACATGTTCAGTAGTTACAGTTTTTCAAGTTTTCAAATTGCTATACTATTAAAATTTCTTTTAGTTTCATCTTAACTTTTTAATGACACAACACCAATTCGCAAGTAGATCAAAAGGTCACTATGACTATCTACGACATGGCACAATTGTTTGATGTTTCCCAACTCTTATGTTTAGTTCCTGAAAGTTTGATACAAAATTATTTGCATCACCTCCTTTATGGTTTTTAACACATTCCCTACCCTAAGTTGGGTCAGTTGACTTGGATTTTTAGTAATTTTCTAGACCCCAAGGTGGGTCCCCCTGCTCATGGTTATAGCAAGTTAAGTGCACAACTAACATAGTGAGGTCCAGTGGTGAAAATCTGGGCGGGTAGGGAATGTGTTAACTATCCTTATTTTTTAATAGGTTGGTTGAGGAACATATAGGGATATTTCATCTATTAGGAGGCTTGTTACAAAAAGTGTTAATATCTATAAATTTATCTAATTCAGACCCTTTTAATTTTAGCATTTTCATGATAGAACTAGGCATTGTTTATACTGAAAAATTTTATAAACCCAATTAAAAAGACAAAAGATTTTAGGTAGCTGACAACTATTTAATAACATAAATTAAAATAGAATAAAACAATTTGTCATATCTATGAAAACATTTCATTATAAAGTAAAGCAAAAGATTTTTGTCCTCAAAATAAGTAGAAATATCAGTATGGCACTTGAAGCTTTGTATAAATAATACCACCATAGCCACATACCAGTTTTTTAATAAAAAAAGTCTTGTGCATCAAGTGCATAGTATCACCAACATAATCACCTGCAAGGGAACATACCTTTGCTGGGGTTTGAAGTAATTTCAGCAGTAATTTTATCTAGCATCTCTCTCTGAGAATTCTGAAAAACAAATTTACAGCATGAATAAATAATATGACTCAAAATATTAATACACCATATTCTTAGAATGAGTAAAAAATGTTCTTTTCCTTTCTGGTTTTTAAAAACAAAAAAAGAAAGAAAAAAACCAAAACAACAAAAAATATAGAAACCTGAACCTTTGGGTGATCCACAGAATATACATAAAGAATGAATATTTGTAAGTCTTTATTTGCAAAAGTAAGGAAACAATCTAGCTTCAATAGACCTGTGTGGTTTTGATTCAAACGCTGATCTCAATGAAAATAATCTAGATTCCAAAAGGCTATTAAAAAACTTATGATACTATTTTTTTCTCTTTACGCTAAACTGCTCAATGCACTTCATAATTAAAAAATAGTTGGTAATTATTCAAATTTATGATGTTGTCAAACATCCTACTTTCTACAAAAGATAAATTATTATCACTTCTTTCTTTTTTACAAAAATATTTCATATGCATTATATCATTTAATTTTTTTTATGCACTGATTGATTATTTTCAAATCATTGAAACTGATGAATCTTGCCATTTGTGAACGACAGCAGTTTTAACCTCAACAAACCTGTCCATTTTCCATATCACTGTCATGCTCCTTGTCTGAATCGTCCAAAGGAAACTTGTCAAAGTCAATCTTTAGCCATGGAAGTTTGAGCCTCTCAGAGGTTAATCTTGGCCAGGTCTCAGAGCCTGCTTTTTGTAGTTGAAATTCTACAGCAATATCTGTTTTGCGATACCTGCTTCTCTGAAGATAAAAGTTAAAAAGAAAGAGTCTGGTAAAAACAACTTTTGAACAAAAGACATGATTTTATCTTTTTAAAATAAGTTAAAAACATTTGTCTTTGGCACAGAATCAACATATTGTTGGTGTCTGTTAAAAAAATGGCTAAATGTGGTGAATTATTATTTTCAGTAGAGACCATAAACTGATTATTTAAAAATTATAACCAACATACTTGGTCATTTAAACACAGTTCCAAAGTATTTTTTGTTGTTGTATATGTATACACACACATATATATATATATATATATATATATATATATATATATGTATGAAATTTTTTTTTTACTTCATTATCAAAAAGCAAATAAGAAAAAAATTAGTAAATTTTGTATTTATCCTATTTGGCATTAAAAAGAAACTCTATCCCATTTTAACTATTATAAAGCTCGCCGGAACCTATGGCAGGTTTTATCAGTAAATTGATTTGACTAATAGGTCATCTGGATTCTTCCTCTCATTTAATTGTTTATCATGTTGGACTCAATGGGAAAAGAAAAGAAGCAATTCATATTTGACCCGTATAGATTTCTACATAATGAAGGAAAAAAAAACCCCCAATACTTTTACAAAATATACAACTTGAAAGATACCGTAATATATTAATAGCTAACAATCTTCTCTTAAAATTGCTTTAGAATTATGTGATTTACCTCAGGATCCACAGGCAAATAAAAATCTAGATGAAAGCTGTACTGATGTGCCCCCTTGATTCCCAGACCTTGGGCACTGAAGTCGAGACTTTCTTCTGTGAGGTTGACATTGACATCCTATGAAATATATATTTTTTAGAAAGAAAATAGCCATGAGCAGAAAATTTTCTGAGGAAAAAAAATTTAATAACAATTGTATGTCCAAAATTTTTACAGTGTCCAACTTCTGGCTTTATTGTACTTTGAAAATATAACTATTGGAAATGTAATTTTCAATACTAAACATACTTAGAGAATGCTGCTAAATATTTAAACCCTTTTCATTCTTTCAAAAACAGAGAAACAACAATTATCAATTGCAGTTGTCATGTGGCACATGCATGTTCTTTATGTTAATTTGCAGTACATTTGAAATAATTAACTTTTTCGAAAGGTAAGTTGCAATATTTCACAGAGGTTTTAAACAGAAGCTACAAATTGCTTTTTTCTAATTTTAGTGCCTGAATGTTAAAACATATATATGTTTTTATTTCACTTAGAGCTACATGCTTTTCCTTCATACAATCACAAATTGGGTTTGAATTGAAATACATGAGCATCTTTCAAAAATTTCTAAACCATGATACAATTTTGCATGTCTAATCATTTGTCAGTGCTACATAGCTACTCACTTTAACTCTATCTACAGAGTAAAAAAACAGGGTAAGTTTGGGAAAAAAAAAAAAAAAAACTGTCATAATAATTAATGGATCGCTAAATAATCACTTCATCAGAAATTTTCACACATGAACTCTATTTCAATAGCAATTTTCTTTACTCCAGCTAAGTGTAAACAACTTAGCAGCTGCATGGATAAGAATTGCATTACATTTCAGTATGAGAAAATTCCTATTATTTAAGGATTATTCTAGTACTGAATAAAAAAAGTTGAATCTTAAAAGTGAGTCCCTGTTATGAAAAAAAATTGTTATCAACTTTGATTTATTTAAGCAAACTAATGATGGAGAAAAAAATTTTCAAAACACTGAAATATCAGCAAAATGATCTTTATCTAGATTTGTACTAAGAGAACACCACAATGCACAAAATAGCCCCACTGTGAGACTTAACAGAATGTTCATAATATTATGACTTACATCAAGTCTTCTTCTAATACAATACTTTGGCCAGGCATAATATTGAGAATATATACACAAATTAAAACAAGATTTATGCAATATTACATTATAAGGCAAGCCTGCATCTGAGCTTATCAGTCTGCGTCTTACTTATAAAAGGTTTGATTGCCATGAATATATGAATAATGTGTCATGAATATGGGTGTATAATCCCAAATGGCACTTGCTAAAGTCCTAAAGAAAAACTGACATGTTGGCAATAAACGAAGTAATGTTATTTAATGCCTGAGACTACCAGATCTCCATTGCAAGTATGGGCATAAATGGGCAATAAGGAAAGACATTTATTAATACAGCATAATTGGACAATATCTAGGCAATGAAAGTAATCACAACAAAATTCATGCAACTTAAAGGAAGAACACTAGAGGGTAAAAATCATATTCTGTTTTATGTATATATTATAGCATACATGTCAATATTGTAAAAGAGACTGCCAACTTTAACTTTGTAAAACAAAATTGACTGACACAGTGTATATATTTCAAACGCAAGGCTGCCTGGTGGAGTCACCGTTGTTACAGAGAAGAGCTGTCAGCAGGTTTTGTTTGTTTGTTTACAAATTATATATGGGCTGGTCGTTCTTCTCGGCCCATTGTTCAAGTTGTTAAGCTTATTTTTTTAATAAAATGATTTAGCACTTTTTTCATATTATCATTCTTATACTTAAACCCTGAATCTGTGGCCTTTTATTGGAGAGAGAGATAGAATTAGAAGAGAAAAAAAAGAGAGAGAGAGAGAGAGAGAGAGAGAGAGAGAGAGAAATTAAAAAAAAATGTTTTAAAAAATTCCAAAAAATAAAATTTTTAAGGACAAAAACACAACTAAAGTAAACTCTGAAATCATACACAGACTTCATAGTTTATAAGATATAAAACAAATAGACTTAATTTTGAAAAGTGCAGCAGAACTTAAAGATAGTGTATCAAACAGGAATCAAGATGCCATAAAACAAATACACTTAGTAATAATAAGTATAGAACTTCTAAGGAAGTTTAGTGAAATTGAATTGAATCAAACAAGTACCTGGATAGAATCATTAAACTTACCCATTCTTTTGGTTTGAAGACCACTGCTCTAACAAATTAAATATATGTTCCATATCAAGAGGCAAACAAAAAGCTAGGCCTAATTAAACTGCTTTAATAACTGCTAGAGACTTATAAAACGTAATTCTTTCTCAAAGAGACATAAACAAATCAGACAGTACCCCAGCACTGTCGCGAAACCAGTGTCTTATTTTCATCAGGGATTTGCATCCCACACACAAAAAGTGGAACAAGAACAAACAAGATATTTTCACTGTGGCATCATCTACAATAGAATATATGAATTACATCGAAACTACAATACATGCATGTTTGCAAGCAAATTACAAACAGTTTGGCAAAGATCATGGTTGCTGAGATTTGTTGCTATGACTCCAAAGTTGATAAACTGACTGGTAAATAAGCTTAGTGCAGCCAAGGGAAAATTCCAGCAATGACGTCTTTTTTTTAATGACTCTAACCTGGTTTGCCACATCGTTTAACTTAACTGGGGCACGAATGTAAACAATTCCGAATTTTCATTATATCTAGACCTATAATCTGTACAGAGTTCGGAATCTCAGAATTTCATTAAAGACCCATTTTAAACATTTCAAAGCTGCAGATAGGCTTTTAAAATTAGTGATTATCTTTTTTTTCCTGATCTTATATATGAGAGAATGGATTTCAAATTAAAAAAGGCACAAGAACTAAAAGTAGGCACCCAAAACCCCTCTGGCGAGCTCAGAGAGAAGCACAGCGACCATTCTTTTCACACAGAATCAGATGAAATTTACACCAGAATAAAATTTATTAAAATCTCTTTTCAACAGAGTTTTCAATTTACTTTTATATCATGTTGGAGAAAAAGGGCAAGTGGAAAAAAGTGAGTATTTCAAAATTCACAGCGACGAAAATGTGTACTGACAGTGCCATCCAATACATCACTAATAGTAATACATGTTCCTGGCTCCTAGATACTCATTTGCATAAATGAATGCTGGTTAACTCAAATATCTTTAGTCTTGATCAGATGACAAAAAGTGAAAAAAAACCAAAACACTAAAGTTTTTGAAAAAAGGGGCAAAATTTGAGCACTTTTTATTGAAATAACGACAATAATAAAATAAGTTGTTCAAAAGAGCCTTCAATTTTCTATTCATACAAAAATTGTTTAGAAGATCGACACGGTGTAAATTTAACCTATGAAAGAAAACCACGACCTTGCTGTTTCCTGGCTATTTCAGTCTCACCCTGAACCTGTATAGTGTATACAGGATGCAAAGGCGAATCTAGCCAACAATCAACTAGAATAGGTGATGTAGCCTTTTACCCACTCACCACTCATAATGGACACATTGATGACAACTTTCACTAATATGTAAGTTTATAAATGCTTGAAGAACTGTTTGTATGTTGTGACAAGACTTATCTTGGATCTATGACAGGAACTGGCATTGTTTACATCCAAGCCCCATTTCCTCGATCTTGCAATTGTGGCACAATCCAAGGTTGTGACCGAGTAAATATTCCAAAATTCTATGGGTTTTTTCCAAGGGTGAAATTGGCTTATTGGTGGCGATCGTGAAATCAACATCTTGAATATATCTATATCTAGATCTACATGGAAAACTGGAATTTGACAAAGAATAATTTCAACAATGATTGGATACATGACCACAGTTATCCTGAGTCGAGTCGAAATTTATTAGGGCCTATAACTGTATTATAAGTATGGCGACCAGAGTCTCACTCTGTTTCCTGATACATAGCCTGAGACCTGAGATCTAGTCTACTATTTATTAGTATTGAATTCAATGCAACATATCTGTATAATCACACAGTATGATTTTGAGTTGTTAAATAAATGTTTTTAATGACTTTAGCATTGATTGCACATTGCCTGCAAAATTCATTAATATTTTGCAGTGTATGGTTTGATGCAATTTTACTTTAGACCTAGATCTAGATCTAGATTCTAATGAAAAAACAAGGTCGACCTCAGAAAAACAGTCTGACCGTACTTTCCTGAACAGACCAGACTTTCAGATGAAACCACTTCATTTTAAAGTGCTACAAGCAGAGGCAAAGTCAAACCATTTTCTAGATCCCTATGATTCCTCGTGTATGGCCAATAGACAAAAGGCTCAGCGGGGTTTCCTACTCCCTTCTATTCTTCGTGTGACCTAGATCTACATGGCCTTTTAAAAGAACAAAAAAAATTAACAATGCAACAGACACTGATTATACATCCATTCTAAATTATTGGGGTTATAATCTTGATCTGCCATCCCAATGCACTCGAACTTCGAAGTGAAACCAAAAGATTTTGGGAAAATAGATCTAGATCTAGATTAGATCTAGTTTAGATCTAGATATCTAGATCTAGATTTAATCTAGATCTTGTCTATATCTAGATTAGTCACTTAAAAAAAAAAAGTAGGTGCCCACAAAATACAAAGCTAGATCTAGGAATTAAAAATCTAAATCTAGATCTAGATGGTTTTAGAATTTAGGGGGATAGATCTGTAGGGGCCTACATAGATCTAGATTCTAGATTTCGACTGATCATTTAAGAATCCAATATACAATAATCAATACCTCAACATCTCTCAGGTCTACTTTCAATGAAACATTATCATTTGATTGTCCCCAATAGACGAAGGGGCTCAGCGAGTTCGCCATCTTTTCCCACTTGAGAGTCTTGATAAATGAAGGCCTAAATCTATCTATAGAGACAATTAGCCTAATTTGTTTATGTAATCAATCAAGAACAGGCATAAATCTAATCTTGAGCTAGATATCTAGATCTAGATCTAAATCTAGATCTAATCCAGCCAAGTGCCGGCTAATGCCGTTGAAGTAGGATACTAAGCCTGTTGATGCAAAAGAGTACCTCAGGTCAAAGTTTAACCCTTTTGCGTTTATACCGGCCCAACCCGGCCGAAAAACAGGCAAGGCCTTAGGTTTATCCCGGCCCAACCCGGCCCAAGCCAAAGGCCTCGTTACCATTCAAGCCGGCCCAAACCGGCCGTGCAAAAATAGTTGGACATACCCCTGTTATTTTTAGATTTGTCGGGAAACACGTTTAATTTCGGTTCTAAAAATAGATGTCAACGTCATCTAGAGATATTTTGGGATATG
>BLXT01007646.1:2278174-2288409 GCA_019648995.1 Plakobranchus ocellatus | reverse complement strand
ATATATTATCATTGTGATGGACTAAGCGTTCAGTTTTGGAAGAAATAGGGGCATTTGTGCTAATTACAAGTCAAATTTTGTTTCCTCTCGAACTAACGGACCAATAAGCTTTACAAGATCTACCGAGAGAAGCGATGAAATATGAGATCTCCATATATGTATTTCAACGTTATATATTTATATCCAGATGAGGTCCAACTCTCAAACTTATTTTTCCTCATCAGTGCTCCCTTTTACGGTCCATACACACACACACACACACACACACATAGCATTCTAAATTTTTCTAGAATCGGCTCTCTCATGAGAGTATCAGAACAAAGAAGTGGGTCCAATAGTCTGTTTAAAATTTTAGATAGCGGTAGTGAAAAAACAAACAGTTGATTTCTGTTTCCTTGTTTCATAATAATTTGAGGAAAAAAAAAAAGGAAAGAAAAAATTCTGCCTCGTTAGTTTCTGACTTACATCTTTATCTAATTATCCTGAAATTTTCATAGCTCAGTGGTTTTCTAGTAGTTAGTGAACAAAATTATTTACAAGTCCAAAACTAAAATATGGGTAGATTTGTGTGTGTGTGTGTGTGTGTGTGTGTGCGTGCATGCGTGCGCGCTATGCGTGCGCGCGCGTGGATTTTTTCCAGATTGGCTTTCGATAAACTAGTTTTTTTCTTTCTCTTTTTCAGCGAAATCACCGTCGCGTACTACATCGCACCAAATATTTCTTCTTTGGAAAATGGACACTGCTTGCAACAATTCTGGTTTTATCTGTATCAGTATCTACAGTTTTAATTACATTTCCTTTTTTCACCCCACCCTCCCAAAATTTCAATGTTAGAGGTATGAGGATCTCAGAGACAGGTTCTTTGGTGGTTAACATTCCTGGTTTGGTAGCCCCTGCCTACGGTCCTCCTGGAGATCTTAAGAAGTACCCAATTCTTTATAAAACTGCCCCTTCCTTCATCATCAATCCTAAAAGAGTTTGCTTTTATAAGCCAACAGAGCTTCTGGTGGCTGTTTTGTCTAATACAATCAATTTTGAGAGGCGGAGGAGAACGCGAGAAAATTTCAATATTGCCTCGCAAGGACACGAACGAATTCGATTGGTTTTCGTTCTAAGCACCTACCCGAGACTTAAAGGGCTTCAGCGAAAAGTCCGAAATGAGTCCGAGGCATACGGTGATATTGTTCAAATTAAGGCTGTCGAAAGTTATGGGAACCTCACGCTTAAATCATTAGCAATTCTTTTCTGGGCGATTCATCATTGCTCAAATGCAAGTTACGTTCTAAAACAAGATGATGATGTTAACTTGTCCCTACCTGATGTCATCCGTGCTTTGCGCGAAAAATCCTTACAGTTCCATCACTTTATTTTAGGTAATAGCAAACTTCTTGTAGAGAGCCCTATAAGAGATGAGCTGTCAAAGTACTACACAAGTCCACAAGAATTTCAAGATTCTTACTATCCAACCTTTGTCCACGGCCCAGGTTACGCCTTCCCACTGGCAACTGGTGCATTGCTCTACCAAGCCAGTTTACGCACACGCTTATTTTGGCTCGAGGATGTGTACATAACAGGCCTATGCGCTGCCAGAGCTAGGGTGCCAATCTTTTTTGATCAGCGCTTTGTCACATAAGAAGACTGTTGCAAAACAGTATGATGTACTAAAAACAATAAACTTTGTTTCAAAAGCATAGTCACACGCATGTAACAAAATTGAACAGAAACAGAAAAAAATATAATAGTGGGATTCCAAAGTGCCTCAATTCCATTTGCAAAATGTTCGTTTTCTTTTCTTTTCTTTTTTTTTAAAATTTATTTATTTTGTTTGTTAAGAAAAACAAATCATGTCTTACTTTGTTAACCGTTGACCTTCTCATGGACATCGTTTGTCTTTTTACTGCAGTATATCTCACTCTCATTTTAATTATCATTGTCAAACGTGATCTTTGAAAAATAGGATTAAAATTACTAAGATAATCAGGAACACAATTATTGTTTGTGTAATAATATTGTATCTCTACATAATACCTTTCGGGAAATAAAAAAAAATGAACTCTGTGCACTTTAAAGCCAGCAGCATAGAGGGGAAGTGTCAGTCGTCAAACTGTTCGCTCATTTCCTCACACAGGCCATTATTTATCATTGTTTAATAAACAATCCCGGCGAGTGTCGAGTGGCGTTTGACAAACGGCAAATGACTTTCTCCATGCCTTACAATCGGTAACTTTTTCTTTAAAATAAAAAGAGATACATGTGAAAACTCTCGACCAGCAGAGTGGATGCAAAAACATCAAACATTGAGATGAAAGTGAGACTGATTGGGCGAAAGTGTGTGAAAAGCTGAATGCTGTTTAACCATGTACTTATAATGACTAGGTTGCACATGCACTACACCGATACAGTGTTTTACACATTCATACAAAATTTATTGTCTCTAGCAGTTGAATTAAATTTGTCATCGACTTCAGTAATATACGTTTTCCTAGAAAACTGCAACCAGAGATAATACTTAACTTTCATAAAGCTTCAATTTAAGCTTTTTTTTTTTTTAAATCTTCATCCTGCAATTACATGCAAATAAATATGCAAAAAAGTATTACAAAATCAATCAAAGCTAGCCATTACTTCTCCAAATTAAACCATTGAAAAGTGTCATAAAGCGCTAAGTACAAATGAAATTGTCACCATTAATTAAAACCGTGACTGTGACGCTACAACTAAATAAAAGCATTATTCATAACTTTTGTTTAGAAAAGTACCTACGACATTAAATTACCACAGTGTCTATATAAACACATTTTTAGACCAAACAATTAGTTTAGGGCCGGATCAAGAACTTCAGAAGGGAAGGGTTCCATGTGAAGGGTGGGAGGGTTTTTCCCCGATGGGAGTACAGAGGGCAACGTTCCCGTTGGGATTGCTGAAGCTAACAAAATTTTCCAATTTGAGAGTGAAAATGTTGCCTCTCCTGGCACTAAAATAATACACAATCAACAAAATGGAATACCATTTAAAGGTAATGTCTTTCCCCACATCCACAGGTACATAACTTTTGCAGGGGAGGGGTTCCGGAACCCCTGGAATCCGCCCCCACCCCACTTCCTGGATCCGGCCTTGTGGTTGACTTTTGGGCAAGTTGTAACCATTACGAAAATATAATAAAAAGCAAAAATGAATTGTGAAAAGCAAGAATTTCCATTGAGAGAATTGATTTTCTTCAATGTAAATAAAGCTAAGGCATTTTACTACACATGGTATGAACATAGACTTGTTAGTGATGCATACATCATTTTGACCTAAACTACTTATTAAAAAAAAAATAAAAAAATTACTTGCTCTTTTCGATTTAGCTTTAAAAGTTTGAAGTTTATTGTCTTCACATTTTGACTTTGAGTTATACTTTTTGGCATATTGATCAAACTAGATTTCGGAAACTGCCCAGCAGTAGCAACATCAGTTAGTAATTTTATTGTTGTTGACATAAGTGTGGTTGTCAACTATTTAGTTAACCTTTTTAGTTCACTACATGGAAATATTGGTCGGTTCAATTAATTTTAAATAATAAAGAATAGACGAAGTGAAACAAAAGGAAAGGAGAGTGTCTACTTTTTAATACTAGATCTACATACTTAGTATTAAGATGGTATGCACAAAATAATATTAAATTGACTTACTGCCCATCTCTGCATCCTAGATTACGGAGCGGCTCTCTTTATAATTCATTAAATCTCACTACACCATTGTTTATTCTGTGCTCTTCTTCCGTAATTTGAATGAAGTGTGAAGGTCTGGACGGAGTGGTTTCTCCGCCAACTCCTCCCATCCCTCTTCCTCTTCTGTTGAGAGCGCAAGCGGCAATAGGCAAAGATGTTCGTCAAGGCAAATTGTCTCCCCATGAACCCAAAAGAGGGAGAGCTAGTTTGGCTTTGGCTCTATAGGCTAGGTGTTCAATGCATTTGACTTCTTCAAATTAGTTCATATAACGCTTCGTGAACCTTTTTTTTTTCTTACACAGTTATTCAAAAATTTTTTTTTTTTTTGTTTTTTAAATTTCTTTTAAACATTTTTTAAATCAGAACAGGCTTATATCGTATAGATGTTCAGAATCGCAACACCTCTTCAGGCCTTTGAAGTGTGAACAAGTTTGTAGTGATTGCTTATAAACACCAAGTTTATTGTTTATTATTATTATTATTATTATTATTATTATTATTATTATTATTATTATTATTATTATTATTGTTGTTGTTGTTGTTGTTGTTGTTGTTGTTATTGTTGCTCTTTTGTTTGTTTACTTGGTTTTTTTTTTTTGTTTTTGTATATTCAGCATTTCATTCACGCACAAATAAACGGAGTCATTCCATTTCTATTACTTTCCAAAATGACAAAATAAATAAATGTATGATAAAAATTATGAGCTTTTAGAGAAATTTCGGTTAATTATTACGGATAATAGTAATTTATATGTATGATACGAAACGTAGAAATAAACCTCTCATCTTACAACACCTATGGAAAAAAATTGATTGATCATATTAATTATTGTGTTGCGTCTTCATCCCCACTTTTCCCCCAGCCATTAATGACACATTAATTAACGAAACTGCTAATGTAACTGCTCCTGAAAAATTAAGTTCTAGCTGCAGAGAAATTTGTAAAAGGCCGGCTTTATATATGAATAAAAGTAAAGCGTGAAAGTACAATTTAATTTCAGTGTTGCAATTTTTTTAGAAGAGATTCTAGTTTAAACGTTGCTGTCTTTTTTCTAAAATGCTCTTAAAATACATGGACTGAAAATCGTTTGAAAAAAAAATAGGGTGTGGGGTCAATGTTGGTATTTACAGATGGTATTGCCATATTTACGTTTTTTTTCTTCGGCCTAACTCACTTGTATAGCCTATAAACAATAAAAATTATGATATCGAGATATTGAATTGTTCATAAATCTAGATTAGATACAGTATTTCTTAATCTATACGCACATTTCTTAATATCATTTCTCAGTAGGCCTAGTTAGATCTAGTAGAACTACAGATACAATCCATAAAATTCCGTACTTCTCTTAATATTTTTTTTTCAATGATAGGTTTTAACGCTGGAAAAACATAGCTCTTCGTGCGGAAAATGTTCGAAAAGATGTCCATATAATTAGTGCGTAGTAATATTAGCCCTCTCAGCCTTCCAGCTTTATCTAGGCCTTTCTTAATCTTACTGTAAGTCAGCTTAGCATATTTTCATTTTTTTCTATAACTGTTTTAATACAAATTTCCTTTTACAATGCACAAATTATGCTTGTTTCCTCTCAATGAAAATTAAAACTGATTATTCTCTTCTTTCCGTTATATTGGCATTACGTTTCCGAAAGAACCGAATTCCTCTTTTGAGAAACCGATTTAAGGGAGTTAATAGGGCCGCACGAATACCATAGCCCTCTCGGTAATGTCATATTACCGAGAAACGCCATTGTAGATACCACCAAAGATATTACAAAGTGTAAAGATACTCAGGCTAACTATTTTTTGCGTGCACAGCCTACTTGCAGCGCCACCAAGCGGCATACGTGTACCGTCAGTCAACAATCTTTTTCCTCCTTTGAAATATCGTTTATTTTTTTCATCAATTATTCATTTCCCTTTCATATCTTTGACTTAAATTTTAAAAAAAAGTTGATAAATTTGTACAGTGTAATGTAATGAGCATTTAATATACAATTTCTTTTCTTTCTTTTCATTATTGAACATCTCATAATAATTTGCAATTTTCATATCCTGAAATAATGAAATGATTCTTTGTCACTCTATCCCTTCATAGATCTCTATCCCCCTCCCTTTTCCCCATCATCTCTCTGAGTCTCTCTCTCTCTCTCTCTCTGTCTATCTATCTATCCATAGAGATATCTCTCGCGAAAAACTGTTCTTTCTCATCCTCGTTCTTTTTCTTTGTCTCTGTATCTAGATCTATTTGCCATCTTCGTCTGTCTGTCTATTAGCTCACCTTTAATTTTTCGTCAACGATTTCAAAAAGATTTTCATGACACTCCCTTTAATTCTGTTACAAGTCAAGGCTGCATCCTTTTTTTTTAAATTCAATGTTTTTTGCGACTTTGTTTTTGAGAAGAAGTTAATTTATCTCTCCTCAAAATTATAAGCAGATGATTAGGTGGATTGATAAGCAAATTGGAATAATTTATATAAATGTATGCATATTATATATATATATACATACATTAAAATTGTATGTGTATATGTATATGTATAGATACATACTATATACATGTGTATATATATATGTATATAATATGCAAGCGCAGATTCAGTTTTTATGCATAGATCTAGATCACGCTCCATTGTTTAACATAATTTATAAGTTTAAAGTATTTTAGCAGTTGACGCAGGAGTGTCAAAAAATGTTTTACCAGTTGACGCAGGAGTGTCAAAAATATTTTAGCAGTTGACGCAGGAGTGTCAAAAAGGTTAAACAAAAGAAATAGATCTAATGAGAAGTTCAAATCATAGGCTAGGCTCAATTTTGTAACACGCAATAATAGAGTAAGGCAAAGGAGAGGCCTCCTCTGGCTCACGTACAAAGGGGGCGTCGATCACGGGACTCCGTGCGCGCATACAATGTATTATGTAGGCATGAAGAAAGAGCCTGAGTGTCTTTGCGTATTGCATAGTCTTTGATACCACTCCAGTGCCACACTCGTCCACGTGAACTCCGCTCAATTTCCGTACCGAACCCTAAAAAAATTATTAAACTAAAAATTTAATCTCCTTGCAATCAACAAAACTCTTAAACTCTCAGATTAGATGTTTTTAAGTATGATTTCTTGATATAATACAATTATTTTCGACAAGTGGATAAATCTTATCAATTTACAATGTATAGCCTTTTAGCAAAACACCCTGAAGGGCGAACAAGCTAAAAATGTGGGGCTGTACAGTTCTAGGCAGAAGGGCGTGCTCATCTTCAGAAATTTGAATTAAAAAGCGTTTCAGACTTTTGAAAGCTTTTAATAGTTTACACTAGGCTTACATGTGTAGGTTTAATTACTTTTAAAAAAAAAACCCGAAAATCGGTGGAATTTGACTGGAATGAGATTTATGAAAGTTTTATGAATGTTTGTTTGTGCACCCTTTGAAAAACATATTTTGGGTTTTCAGAGCAATCGTGAAACCTCCTTTAAATCTTGTCAACTGACCTAATATTAATACTATCCTTTGTTTTCTGCATTAGCCTACTACCAGCTATCATGTCAATAAGGAGCTCAAATATACGCTGTGTAAAAATGTCCTGCATTGCATGATAAACTGAATTTGACTATGCAAACAGAATATGTTTCGCTAAACAATTAAAAAAAATTCCTGACAATTCAGGTGAGCGAGTCGCAATATTTTGAGACAAGGGCATTCCGAATTATTTTTCCTCCATTTAGAACTATTTCAAATAATATATTAGCTATCGTGAAGATACATTTAAAAATCGGAAATGTAGATGAAAAGTGATTCTATAGTTATGAACCATCCAACTTTTTCACAATAATTTATTCGTCTTGATTGCAAAAAAAAAATACTTATTTTATATCTTTGCACAGCTTTAAATCATTCTCTCTCTCAAGTGGAAAGTGGTTTGGGCACATGAAATGGTGTAACATGTATTTCAACTGCCTTTTTGTGTACAAACTTTTTGAAAACGATGTCCAGTATGTCTCTAAATTAGATCTGAAGTCTTCAGCTTTAGGGTTCAAAATTGTCTTCGATTTCTAATATTCCTTTTTTCGTCACTTTTTTGCTGAATTTGTCTAGGTTTGGCGTGTATTTATTGTTCCCTTCAATTTCATAAGTTGCCTTTTGTTTAATGTCTGTCATGTTGCTTTTTCATTCTGATGTCTTTCCATTGGTTTTCATATAATATTATGGTTCTACATTGTTGTGTTCATTTTGGTTTGCACTCGTTATGAAGCCTACACTGGACTAGCTAGTTTCACTTTATCTGTCGCACTCCGTGTCGTGCTTTTGTTTGTTTATCTTTATCAGTGACATTTTGTTTTGATTGTTCAGTATACATAGTAAATTGTGTCTAGATGTTTTGATATCTTTGACACTTCCCTATATTAACGATTTTTTGTTATGCTTACTTTTGGCGAATTGCTTTTATTAGTACATTGTATTTGCAACTTTCTTTTCCACAATCTGTATTTCTCTACTAATCTTTCAAAATTTGTGGTCGCTGTCTTTTTTTTGCTTCTATATTTGCCTGCATAATTATGTTATTGTTAACAAGTACTTGTGTCGCTTTTGGCATAATGAAGAAGTCGATTTGGTCAAAAGATGGCAATTTTTCCACTTGAGTTGTCTCTCGTTGTACTAACCGTGTTGTTTGGTGTTTGGTAGGTGATCGAGTGCTCTATTTGAAGCAAATAATTTTTTTTTGTCCTCGCATAATTCAGTAAGAGTTTTTCCGTTGTCATTTTCTTGTGCCTTTGAAGATCTACACATGTATGTGGGTCTCCTTCTTATATTTACATGTACGATACTTATCTTTGCAATAAAAAAAATTCCCTGCAACGAACAAGAGAAGTTTATTTCCTGAGTTATAAATTTTTTTTTATATATATATATATATATATATATATATATATTTCTAGTTGACTGTAAAATGACACTTTTCTTATCGTTGAAATGTGAGAGCGTAGGCGTTTATGATCGAAATAAAGTTGTTTTACTGTGGCCGAATGGGATTATATTCAAATCCCATATTAACTGATCGACGAATTATTCATTAGACCACACCCACAGTGTTTGCTGTCACTTGTGAAACAAACATGTATTGTAAGTGTAAGCTTGTTTCTATTGATATTTCGATATCTGCTTTTTTGATTTTTTTGTTGCCTGAATACCCAACATAACCTTGTTCGAAAATTACAAGAGCCAATGTTTAGACATTCATGCATATCTTTTAGGTCTGTCTTCGTTCATTAAGAATAAGATAAAGTAGCGCGGTAAAGTATTCGCTGAGCTCAAACCTCAGCGCGAATCAAGAAGATGTCAACCATTGCCCCTTAGATAGATTATGTTTAATTGTTTAGGTTAATTAACGTAATTCTGCTAAGCAATGTTTGATAATCCCGTATATATGAATGCTGAGAATACCTTATCCTCTATGCATACGAGATTACGAGCCACATAATCAAACAAACAAATAAACAACAACAAAAAAAAAGTTATACGGTTGCTATAATTTTCTTTTATAGTTTTCTTCTTTCCATCATTACTATTATTAATACAATGTATGTAACATTTCTGTCTAGACATAACATATAAACATTATGTACCGTACCACTTCAACAAGCTTATTTAAAATTCTCAATTTTTGCGTGTAATTAAATTGTAAAAAACATCATTTGTGCGTGTAATCAAATTGATAAAAATATCATCAATATCCTAGTCAAGTCTGACACTACCATTAATTTGTGTTCTACGTTCGAAACTCATCGACAGCGATATAAATATTATAAATCACATTGGAAACCTATAGTTGCACAAAGTTACAAATCTAAATTTTCTAAATGGATAAATTACAGACCTACATATACATATCAACAATGTTTTGAAATGTCAGAAAAGGTTCAGCATCAAGATAACAATATCTATAAGTATAACCTACTCTGCACAGATATGATACTGTCTTACTTGGACTTGGAGACAATAAATTTATGTCCTCGAGAATGTAGTGGCTATCGCGATGGAAAAAAAAAAGAAACTGTGACGTTTGTTTTGCCATATTAATATTATTACCTTGTACATGTGACAGAAAATAATTAAACTTCATTCATAGATACCAGCTATGACTTATGATTGCACATTTAATTTGACGATATGTATTATAATCTGGACAACGCTATTGTACCATTGGGAAGCATGTCTCTCCCAATCCCATAGAAATAGAATAGAACTTAGAAGCATAATTTGAGATATATATATGGATAGAAGAATGGGTTTAATATATCGTAAGCACGCTTTTCAACTAGACCGTGATGAAAGTAATTTTTGTGTATAAAAGATCCAGAAGAGGAACGACATGCGCCATTCACACGATGAAAGCCGGATTTTATTATTATGACCACGCAAAAACAAAACAAAACAAAACAAAACGTAAATATATACTCACTGAGGAAAAAGATGAAGGTAATACGCAAAAGGAAGAAAAAGAAGAAGACAAAAAAAAAAAAAAAA
>BLXT01007646.1:2247424-2275382 GCA_019648995.1 Plakobranchus ocellatus | reverse complement strand
TCAGCCCTCGACCAGCACCGCCCCTGCTGAACCTTAGCCCTCGACCAGCACCGCCCCTACTGAACCTCAGCCCTCGCCCAGCACTGCCCCTACTGAACCTCAGCCCTCGACCAGCACTGCCCCTACTGAACCTCAGCCCTCGACCAGCACTGCCCCTACAGAATCTCAGCCCTCGACCAGCACTGCCTCTGCTAAACCTCAAATATCAACCAGCATTGTACCTTTCCACTCCCACGCCCTGGCAAGCAGCGTCCCATGAACACCTACCCAGCCCAGATCTGCCTCTCCTCTTCTGACCGACCAAGTTAAAGCTTGAGCATCATTTTTTATGAAAAAAATCTCTCCAATGCTGTAAACAAAGCGAAAGCAAAGTGGGAAGAAATCGACAGTTCAGAGGATGTATGGAGAGAGCCTGACCTCATCGGAGTTTATTTAAGAAGCTCACCGAGGAAGAGGCTGCGAGACAGCAGAAGAAAGGTGTGAAAAGGGACCGGCCTAAGGCAAGTAAGCCTACAAACATTGACAAAGGCAAGCGTCCTATGAGACAGGCTGCAAAACATAAAGAAAACCTCAATGAAGACAACAGTAGCAGTGATGAATCAATGAATCAGTGGTTGACATGGAATCGGACGAGAAATGGGTGCCTCCCCGGAAGCGACGGGATGAGAGTGGAAGTGACAGTGATGACAATGGCATTGACTTCCAACCTATTGGACTGGTTGAAATTGAGAGAAATGTTTTCAATACAGTTTTCAAATAATTTTTGTGGACATTTCTCATAGCTATTACCCAGTATTTCTTCATTGTTGTTAGTCAAACTCATATGATTCACTTTGCTCATTTGTTCACTGTATAATTCTAGTGGACTTTTCTTATTGCTTTTTCCCCCCTGTATTTCATTTCTTCTTTATTTTTATTCCAATTCATTTTGCTCATAATAATTACCACATAATTTGAGTTTTGATTGATTCTACCCTGTGTTTCATTTCTTATTTGTTTTTAGTCAAATTTATTTGATTCGTTTGGCTCATATGTTCACCATGTACAAACTTCATTGGTGGGTGTAATTGCCCCATTTTGCGTGTTAATAAAAGTAAAACGTTAACAAAAGTTCTAAAAAGGTGTCAAAATGTTCTCTTTTGAATGAATTGGTGATTGTAGATTATATCCACTCTCTGACTGATCTTGTGTCATAAATATCTTGAAATTTACTCTTAAAGTGCGGAACCTTTGAATCAGACGACATGAAGGCAGCTGTCCTTGCTGTAATGGAATATAAACAGAGCATAAGAAAAGTGGCGAAAGACTTCAGCTTTAAGAGAACAACCCTGACACGTTCCAGAGGCAGTATGCTACAAGAACCTACATGTTACGAAGCAAGTGTCTGGACAAGAAGATGAAAAACTCTTTGTGGAATATGTGATTGAGTGTTCAAAGATGTTTCATGGACTGTCTATAAAGGCAGCTAGGCAGCTGGCTTACAATTATGCCAAGATAAACAATAAGATCTACCCTGCCTCATGGGACAAGATCAATGAGGCAGGAATTGGTTGGTTTATGGGTTAATGTCTCGGCACAACAATCTCAGAGTACGCATGCGGGAAGCAACTAACATTGCGCGTGCTGTTGCTTTCAACAGATTCAATGTTATGGTGTTCTTTGACAACTCTGAAGAAATTTTGTCCCCAAGGTGCTTGAAATTAGATCCAAATAGGCTGTGGAAGCAGGACGAGACAAGGATTCGAACTGTCCTATCTGCCACACGGATTCTAGCAGAGAAGAGGGCCAAACAAGTTGGACTGCTGACATCTGTGGAGAAGGGCAACCTCCTGACAATTTTGCATCTGTCAATTTTTATGCGGCTGGAAATGCTTTTCTCCCAACCTATATCTTCCCAACGGTCCACTTCAAAGACCATTTTATGCTGAATGGCGCACCAAATCGTAGCAGAGGATTTGCCACCTCATCTGGCTGGAAAAACAGGATGCTGTTCCCACAAGTCCTAAAACACTTTCTGAATCTCAATCTCATGAACGTTTCAAAAGACATTCCCGGTATTCTCCACATGGATAACCACCACAGCCACACAACTCTCGAAGTCATCGATATGGCAAGAGAAAACGACCTCATCATATTGTTCCGTAAGCTATTCCATTCAGAACAGGTACTCCAGAAGTATTCAAGAAGAAAAATAGTGCAAATTGAAGTCAGGAGGGAGCATTTTTCGTCAAAAGGACCAGCAGTTGCTTGCTCTCAAGTATCATGACAAGAGAGATGCCCATATGCTGTCAACCATACACCATTTTGAAGAAGTTGACGTGAAGAGACCAGATGGCACTTTGGTTCGTAAACCTCTGTGTGTAGTAGAAAACATAAAGATGGTAGGAGAAGATCTAGCAGAGCAGGCAACTCCTCAGTGCTTAGAGATACTATGAAAGGGTGGAGAAAACTTTTTTCTGTTTATTTGTAACAGCGATTTCAAATGCTTACACACTGCACAAAATTTTTAAGTTTGCACCCCAGGCTCAACAACAGAGTGATCACACATTCCTGATACAGGTTGTTCACCACCAGAGCTTCAAAACCTAGGTTTACAGGCAAAAGAAGTGTCAATCCACCTAATAGGCTAATGGGCATCCCCCATGTACCAGTCCCTATACCTGCCAAACCTAATGCAAAACATCAGTGCCCTCAGAGAGACTGCATTGTTTGCAATAAAAGAGAGGCCTCAGGTGCCAATAATGCAAAGTTGAACTCTGTGTGTTCACTTGCTTTGAGGCTTTCCATAGGCTAAGGACACCAATACCATCAGTATCATCATCATCATCCACCCCTTCAGCACCCGAGTCACCCGGTTCTAAAATGTCAATATGTAAAATTACAAGATTAGCAGTCAGCTTTTGTAGTTTTTCTTTTCTTTTCAATATTATCACTTTTGCCTCAACTTCAGAGGTTTTTTTGTGTGCTATTTTTTTTTCAAATATTGTGTCATAACATGTCGGCCTCTATCACTGATTACCATGACAAATGTTTTTATTTTAAAAAAAAAATTTTTTTTAAAGAATCAGTTATGTTGGGTTTTCGTTATCATGTATGTTTCTAGAGGTTTTCCCCCCCCCCCCCCTCCAGTTAGATCTATTGTTTATTTAGCATGATTTTGTTGACACAAATGCCATTTGCCTCTTTGTAAAGCAAATTCTGACACTGAAACTCACAACCGTAGGCGAAATTTATGGCATGAGCAATTTATTGTTTTTAGACGCATACTGTAGGTTGCTGAATGGAACGATTTAGACGGACACCGAATTATAAGAAACGTGTTTGACAAGTGTAGTAAGCTAGCTATCCAGCTAGACAGATGAATAGAGAGATATATTTATATAATATATATATATATATATATATATATATATATATATATATATATATATATATATATATATATATATATAGAGAGAGAGAGAGAGAGAGAGAGAGCAAGAGCTTTATTTTGTAACATAATTTTTTAAACTATATTTAGTCTGTGTGAAGGTGCCGTATAGTATCAAAGAGAAGAATAAATAAAATGTATGAGAGCTTGAAAAGTACAAAAAAATATGTTTCTCTTTCTTCCAAATCGTACCCCTCCCTCCTTTAAGGTATCCAGCTCTCAGTCACCCGAGAATATTCCAGAAGTTGCAATAGACTCAGCTTATAGCGGCGTAGATGACACATCTTTTTAAGAAACATCAGGCCCTTCTTCGAACCAAACATTTACACAAGACAGAATGCAGGGCGCTACGCCTGATCCAAGACATGACGTGACTGAACCAAGCCAAGGGCAATCGAAGTTTGCCCCAAAAAGATCATCCAATCGCAAATGTGAACAGGATGACCTTTTGGCAATAGCCAGAGAAAGACTGCTCAATCTCGGCCGACCTCAAAGGAAGACGCGTTCGATTACTTTGGCAAAAGCGTGGCGCACAATGGGTTTAGCTAGCTTTTCTAAAAGAGAAAGGCCTTACTGTCATTCATTTCAAGTTCAAATGTCAGCTATGAATGAGAGATTTATGTAAAGATGAAGAAAGCGGCGATGACTCCAAATCTAAAGGCAATCTACAGCTGTACCTTCTTCTTCTTGAACAGATAAAGCTTGTTCATGCACCTTTCAAAAGGTATCATCCTAAGACTTTACTATGGTCGTTTCGAACATTTTCGAGAGCTATTTAAGCATATTCTATTCTCAGGGAGTCACTCTTGACACTTTCTCAAGTGAGATTGCGTTCCGTCTTTAACACCAGGAGTGATCTTGATTACACCTTTTTGCACCAGGAATAACTGAGACAGAAATGTAAGAAAAAGAAAAAAAAAAAAAAGGACTACCGGTAATGGGGAGCAAAGAGTTATTCTTATGCTGGATGAAATTCATTTGTCAAGTCAGCTGTCACATAAATCTGGGAAAGTTGAAGGTTCTGCAAAGAATTTTTCTCTTTATTTCAGAAGCCACTGTCGCTCAAGTATTCATGATCTCTTCAGGTCTGTGTAAAACTAAGATGTGAAGAATATTAATGCACGATTGTTATACAATCTCACTGTCAAAGTTATTAAAGCGTTGACTAAATGTGGATTTCATGTTCTTTGTCACCTCTGACAATAACAGAATCAACAGGAGCGCATTTACCATGATGTCAGGAGTATTAAATTAAAGCTGTACATCTCTATAATACAGTTGTACCAGAGGGGCGCTTAGGGCGACCACACAGAGAATAATTTCCGAGGCTGTTTGCTTCCGTACGCGTATGCGCGCTTCCCGGGGCCGTGAATTTCTATGAATCTCATTACTAAAGACCTTGTGACACACATAAAGGAAAGCGTGCTTCAGCGCTAATATAAGTGAGGAGCGGCGCTGATGCATTTCATGGAATCAAAACTACATTCTTTCCAAAGCTGTTTGTGGCTTTGAGATGTGGACAGAGATATATTATTACATTGCGATAGCTTCTAAATTAGTAGCGTTTTTTCCTTACTCTAAAAGGAACATACAAAAAATTATAAACTTACAAAATTTGTTCTTTAAATGTTATTTTTTTTTTCTCTACTTATAATAACAGTATATTTAACTGCTCTTTTAGTATTTTAATGCTGTAAACTTTGAAAAATTATTTGCGAAACTACACATTAACAGACGAGTTCGTCATTTAAATACGTGTAAATACTGTATTTTTTGTGTCACTAGTTTATATATATGTATTTGCGTAACTCCACATTAACAATTAATATACATACATATATATATATATATATATATATATATATATATATATATATATATATATATATATATATATATATATATATGTTTGTGTGTCTTATCTTAATGTTACAACAAGCCGCTCCTCTGGAAGAATAGGCCGGTGCCAGTTGCACCAAGACTTCTCCAAACGGTGCTCAGTCTTATTGAGAATGTATCCAAATGTTTCCAAATTCATCCTAGTATGTAAGCATAAAACCTATCAGGGTAGGATTTCAGTTGTATGAACAGTTGATGGTATTCATCAAGAGCTGCCCGCTCTTTATTGATGTTATGGACTTTGCATCTACGTTTTGGCCATTTTAATTTAGAAAACACACTGTCCATTAGAAAATATTCATCATCAGATGACGAATCCATTTCTAGAATGTTATCCCTAGCAGCTAGTAGCTAAGAGCCAACTGTTACTGTACTAAACACCTCTCTTTTAACAAGGCGAAAAGTAAAGGAAAGTATTCTCTATGTGGGGTCGAGAAGACACTTTCCAAAACTTATCAGCGCTGTTAAAAGTACGGCCTTGGAAATTATTCTCTGTGTGGTCGCCCTTATTCTTTATCTTTGAAACCATGCATTTATTTGAATGCATCCGGAACAAGCGGTAGGCACAGAAAGATTCGGACAAGACCTTTCTGTTTCCTCCAGTCAAAGAGTCAACATCAGCAACAGCAACAAGTCTTATGCACGCAAAATTTTCTCATCTTAGAAAATTTGCTCCCGCTCTGAACCCGAAGAGCCTGAAACCAACATCTACTGAGAAACAAAATGTTGACCTAATGCTACGGATCTTCGATCGACGGAATATAGCAGCATTAGAGCAGTGCGGACCAATATGACCACTGGACACCCCAGGCACAAGAGAATTTCTCATACAGCTGCGGTATGTACATGTATACTGTTTGAATATTAAGCATTCCTTGGAAGTATCAGGCAAAGAGATGACACCTGCAAATCCGTACAATCCATAACCGATAACAACATCCCCATGATTTAGAGCTCACCTGCATGGCTGGAAAACCGGGAGGGGCAAGGTTTGAAAGCCAGGGAAGGAGTATTATGATTATCGAACGACACGATGACTGCTCTTCATTTAACTCTTCTTTCTTTCTTCATCTGGCAAAATACCTTCTTGACGAGAAACCGTTCACGTATGTATTGTTTGGAAAATTTCAAACTGACGACCTATAATTTCGATTCGGTCAGTATAAGCAGATGAATGGGTCAAAGTACCATATTTCAGTTCAACAAATATTGGAAGCTGAGGCTTCTTCTAAGTTCACTGCGACTCGACTCTGCCTCCAACGCGTCCGTCACATTGAAAGACTTTACAGATCCACTAGAGAATGTTTATTCTGCGGTGACACCTGTATCATTTGACCAAGATTTCGAGAAATCAACCCACTTCTTGAAAGAGTGTGATGAAGTGGAATTATGTAATGAGCAGTTGAAATCATTGGTGTTAATCGCTGGATAATGTGTGCAGAAAACACTAGCTCACACTGACTGTGATATTTGCCAGTCAAATCTTCATGTCAATGAGAGACCGTATGCTGAGGTGACAGAAGAATGCCTGTGTTACCTTTCTGCTATAGACCGTGGAGAGATTGACATGGCCATCACATTTCGTCTTTGAAACAATTTCGGAAGTGTTCAAAGTCTTTAAGGTGATGATAAAGACAAAGAGGAATATGATATTATTAAGACAAAATTTTGGTCTGCACCAAAAGATCTTACTGTCAAACGATGCAGGCTCAATGTGAATATATTTTTTAACAGTTACACTTAAGTTTTCTCACATACACTTTTACAAAAAGGCCCTGAAATCTGTTAACTTTGTTTGTATCGTTGTCATCATCGAGGCCTGGATAATTTATAAGGAAACACAAGCCGCAAAAGAAAAAGAACAAGTGGAACTTGAGAAATTGTTAGAGAAAGAAATTATGCAGGCAGAAGCCAAAAACAGTGGTCCCACTAATGGAAGTGATAGCAATAGGAGACGCTTACGTTTCTTAAACGACAAGGCAAATGAATTTGATCTTTATTTGAAGTGTTTTGAACTTCACGCTGAAAGAATAAAACGGAACAAGTCAGAATGGTGGGACCAGTTGATAGAATATTTATCTGGTAATACATTAAATCGCCACCTGAGTCAAAAACTCCTATTATCGCAATACGACATTTAGGTCAATACATGAGTTTTTTTACTCAAGCAACGAAATGCCACTATTGCGATTAAGAAAGGAGTGCAAAGTCACATCTGAACACGTTTTTTGCGCTATAAATGACATGGAATTGTACCAGTCTATCATGTCATTCATTACACATAAAAGATTACAAACTTATCTGAATAGTTTTCATGGCAATTCAAGTCAATTTTGCAATTATATTTCTATGCGGTAAGTGTAAACATGTTAAGTTTATACATGTAATAAATAAATATTGCTTATTCTAAGTACAAGCACTACACCACTGCAGTTTGTTTACTTTTTTAAAAATATTTATTACATGGACATAAATTTGATGGCGAGGTTTGATGTCCTCAGTAACATAGGCATCAAAATGTAGTGAAATGGACACAGAAAAAAAAAGCTTCACCATAAACACCGGTATCTTATTTTGCTTAATCCAATTTGTGCAGTTATGAAGTATATCTTACAGACCAAAACTTAAGTTTAGATTTATCACAATTATTCTTTGTGGAGCAATTCTTGTTATCATTTTATATAACTTCAAATGAAATAAAAATTTTGTTATTTAGAGCCAACATGTGCTATTTTGTTCTGGGATGTGGCCCCATCCACATATTTTTTTAAGGTTTTGTAAAAATGGCCCAGCAAAATTGCCCACAAACCTGCTGTGTGTCCCAAAAAGAAGAATGCTAAAACAGATGCAGTGAGTGCCAGGGAGAATAAGGATCGTGTCAAGAAGGTTGGCACATATGAACAATTTAAGGCAAGCCAAAATGTATCAAGTCAGCAGCATCGCCAAAAAGTCAAAGAGACTGGTACAGAAGAGCACAAAAAAGCAATAAGTGAATTTAAACCAAGGAGAGGGTGATGGCTATGGAGAAAGACAAAATTAAAAGAAGATTTTAAAGATGACTATCCCTATATCTAAAAACTGGAAAAAGAAGCTTATACAATTTACAAGATAACAGTTAACACCAAAATCTAGGATAAAAACAATTTTCAATTATCTAGTTAAAAAAACCTGTAAGTTTTGTGTTTTTATACACTACTCAATACATTTTTGCAACAATAAATGGGCCACACATCTTTATCAGAAAATCATAAAAAAATTCAGACTAAAGTGATGCTAAGTTCCAAGCCTTACATTTTTTTAAAGCTATGATTGTTTTAATCATTTTTTTTTTTTTTACATTTGTTATTACTCTACTTAGAAATTATATAACCTTTTCACAGCTTCAATATTTTATATAGACTAGATATGTTCATGTATTTAAATAGTGCAACACTACTGAATTTTAGAAGCTGCTACACACTTCATTTTCGCCTATAATAACTTTTGTCTCTTGACCTATCTTCTCTCTTGTAATCATGCCTTTCCCTGTTAATTTTACGATCCTCTCTCCTTTTGCTTGAATCATGCCTTTCACTGTGCTCATTTGCAAATGCATTTGCCTTAAAACCGTCATTTTGTTTTAATATTGGACGACGGAATGGGCGATCAATGCCACCAAATCGTAATTGACCAGACTCGCGCTTGCCTCCAAGTCCACCACCCAGCCTTCTGGGTATCCATCCTTTCATAAGTCTACCTTTTTCTTGCTCTACCAGAACTTCATAATCATCAATAATCATGTCCCGACCATTTCTCACAGCATTGCGCGCCTGGTAGTCGTCTTTATACTCTATAAAACAATAACATTTTGAAAAGCCTGTTACGAGATCCTTGATTAATCTGGCATTTACGATGTCTCCGAATTCTGCCATTTTCTTCACAAGTGTCTCCTCTGTCGTATTTGGACCAAGGCGACTGACAATGACAGTGCATTGTGGTTTTCCTTGAACAAATTTGTTAGGCTTGAATTTGGCTTGCAAAGCTCTTGTGATTGCTTTGTCATGAGGGTTTTCATCTGTTCCATCAATGCTACCAGCTCTCAAAGGATCATATGTGTCAATAAACACTGGTGAAAAAGACTCCATCTCTCACAGTACAGATACTTCAGATCTGTGGCTGCAATAGGAAAAAAAAAACAGAGAAAGATATTCAATAATTATTTCTCTGAAAGTTATAGAATAAATCTTCTGTTGTTTTTCAAGTGTGATCAACTTAAACATTTTGTTTATGGTTTTGTTTTTTGGGGGGGAGAGAAATATCCACTTTGAGACTTGATCAACAAATTTAACAGTAGACAATCATTTATGTGAACTGTGACTAGATTAGCTACAATACAATCTTATTCAGGCGGAATATGAAAAGGCCCTATGTTATAAGTGTATGTATAAAATTTGAAAATCTTGTTCAACCTAACAAATAAAAACTGAACAAATACATGTAGTTGGTTAAAATGCAATCTCTTTTCAACTACCATACCTAAAGCACCTGTAACCTACATATCTTAGAAAGTTGATAATAAGTAAACTTTGGTGGACTAAAAGCTATGTTAATATGTGACAAGCTCAATGAATGACATTAATGCAAGCTGCAATCATAAAGCAATTTCTCTGTTTACATAAACATAAATAAAAATATAATTCGTGCCCTTGTACCTATCATTGATTTGCAACACAAAATTCATATTTGAGGATAATGAACGGCAAGAATCTGCACTTTGGGTTTCTCGGGTGGTTCAGGTATTGATTACTGCCATAAGCACCACTGAGCAAAATTTTTCAAGAGAATAATAAGATTCAACTCTTAAACTCTCTGTGTTTAAATGAAAATTATTATTAATTTTCTATGTATCTTTATTTTTCTATAAAAAATTTTGGATAATAATTGCATTAAATGACGTTTGGCCCATGTGGGGTTGCTAAAAGATTTTGATAGCAACCATAAGGGCACTCACTCTTTCTGTCTCTCCCCTTCTCTATCTTTTTCTCCCTCTTTTTATCTCTTCTCTTCTTTCTAGGTTTTCTGTGTTATCTATTTTTATTTTTCTTCATCTATTTCCTTTTCCCTTTATTTTGCACAAGTGTGTACAAACTATGATTCAACAAAAAAATCAGTTCTCACTAGCTTTTGCTTATAAATGCGCTGGCCAGCTACTAGATTCCATGCAGGTAATTTTAATAGTATTGAGAACACATATCTCTGTCTTTGGTTTATTTTAGTTGGAGCCATCGGTCATCAGATCCACTTCTGTTTGACAACATTATTGCATCTAGGTGTTCAAATACAAAATTTTCCTCACCTAGACATTCACTTTGTCCGTCAAAACACCTACAACGTTGTTTCAATCCTTACTAGATGTTGTATATTAAAAAAAAAAAAGACGACATCCAGTACTGATTGAAATAACATTGTAGGTGTTTTAACCAACAAAATGAATGTCCAGGTGAGAAAAATCATTTATTTGCAAGGTCCTTTCAAAGGAGAGCACTTTAATCCCATTTGTTAAATTAATATTAGGTCTTCACATAGATATATTTTTATTTTGATTCTTTTGAGCTTGAAGCAGTGAACTTTTAAAAAATCCTTTGCTATTCATCATTATGGCATTTCATTGGCTCAGTATCTTTTCAACATCTTAATGTCTTAAAGATCATATACCTCATTAAGAGGAGGCTTTTGCCTTGTTAAATAATATGTATGCCACTCATTGGAATTACGTGTATTTATCTCGTTTCTTACAAGCTTATTATACATTAAAGTGAATTTCCTTCCTTCCTTTCTGAATGGTGCACATAATTTACTGAAAGAACGCTTGATTTCAATTTTGCCACTCACAGGCTTCAGAAAAAAAGGAAAAACGCTTTTTTCTTTTCTTTTTTTAGAGATAACAAATATTTTTAAAGACATGATCGTATTTAATTTAACCCCTACATATCAACCTTATATTTCATGCACTCAAATAAGTCTTATGAGTAGATCTATCAAATTATGAAGTAATTCGCCCTTTGCCTTAAATCCATTTGCAAGATTTTTAGTGGTGAGCAATAAATCCTTTTAGCTGCCATCCTTGCTATTTTAAGTTAAAGTTTGATTTAGCTTTGAACTTTTTTTTTTTTTACCAGGTGCCTCAGAACTCCTCAGCAATCAGTTTGGATAGGAAATTCTAATATCTTCAACTCAAGTGATTGAAGATGGTTAAGGCAGCTTTTATTCTGATAATTTCCAAAAGCAGGTTAAATTCAGGATGAAATGATTACTTGCAGCATGGAACATTTATGTGACCTCTCTCTTGCATACACATGCTGCATGGTAATATGGTATAGTCTGTATGCAAGTATACATATTTGAGTAAAACAGTTTTCGAAAAATTGTCGATATGTTTAATTCATGTTGTTTTTCTACTTTTCCCTGGATAAGATATTCTTTCATATCATACTCGCCTGATTTCTCAAGATGTGTATGTCAGAGTGTCTCACTCATGTATAGGGAATCAAGAATATAAGATTTTTCAAAACACTAATTTGCAGATGGGTACATCAGTACTATGGGAAGCTTAGTTCCTTTCTCCAAACATTGTCTCCATCATATGCTGCTGACGATTTGGTCAAGATTTGAGGGTTCCAATCAACCTATGCATGTCCAATGTTTCAGGTCTATTTGCAACATGCAAACTGAATGCCACCTATGTGTCCAACACAACAAAGAACAACATTATGAACATCTTGGAAGAACAAATCAGGGACAAGATATTGTCAAGTGTGAAGAAGGCCAAGCATTTCTAGTTGCTAGCTGATGAGACTACAGACAGTGGCAAATGGGAGCAGCTGACCATTGTGCTGCAATTTGTGGTTGAGAAAGGGGAAGTCCATGACGATTTCTTAGGGAGTTGGTGAGCTCACCAATGAGTTTTTAGCAGCAAGATACTAGACTATCTTAGCAAGTGGCAGCTCAATGTTGAGGACATTTGTGGCCAAGGTTAATATGTCTGGTGTACTCAAAGGCATCCTGGCATGGATTTCGAGTTTGAATAAGAAGGCACTTTATTTTCATTGTGTCTCTCAGCATCTCAACCTCTGCATCGTCAAGTCTGGTGAAAAACAAGCTCACTACAATGACCAGCCTGGCCGCCTTCTTCAGCTTTGCACCAAAGAGGCAGAGGAAGCTGAAGGAGGTCTTTTAAACTGCTTTCCCAGACAACCACAAGAAAAAGGTGGTGGACATATACAGAACAAGATGGGGGGAGTAGCTTGAGAACTTTGAATTGTTCGCCAGTACATCCTGAATGACTGCTTGGGCCAGGTGACAGAGGACAGGGCTGTATGGGACAGTGAGACGCTAGAAGGCTGCAAGTTTTCAGCTGACTCTGTCAAGTGGGGACTTTAAGGTCCCCTTTGTCGTTTGTAAGAAGGCCCTTTAGTTCATAGAGGCATTGATAGTGAACATGCAAAAGAAGGCCTAGGACATCGTTTGTGCCTTTAAAGACCTAGAGGAGCTCACAAATACCATCAGCAGGCACTGTACAGACATCGGCAATGTCTTTCCGGCATAGTTTGCTTCTAACACACAAAGGACGACATCCAAAGGCCAAGATACGTCCCAAGTCAGCTGCTATGAGAGAATCACCTTACTGAGACAACTGAGGAATACTTCAAAGTGTCGGTCGCCATCCCGTTTTTTGACAATATGAAGGAGCAGTTGACAGAGAGATTAAAAAACACCCGGCCAGAGATGGCCTTCTGCTGGCCCATTCCAACATTGTCACTCAATACCCCAATGGTGTCAACTCTGCTCCTAAGGGCATCAAGTGCTTGGCCACCGTGTGGATGTTGAACACATCAGGAGGATCTATAAATGGATCCAAGAAAATGAGAGGAACCCAATACTGTACTTGTTTCACTCACAGAGGCAATCAACAAGTGTGAAAGGTTAATGAGCAGACTGCGCACCCTCAAGATGTATCTAGCAGAGCAGTTCAACAGCTCGACTTTGATGCAGGTTCTCCACCAGCACTACCACGTCAATATCATGGATGCTGTCAACACTTTTGCTAGGAGATTCAAAACAAGATGCATGGTATTGCTGCCCAAAACTCTCCTTAATGAGGAAAATGTGTGAATTGACCGAGTTCACGAGTCATTCATTTTTCATTATTTTTGGAATTCTGAATTGCCTCTGGATAACCTCCCTCCCTCCCTCCCCCCAAATTACCTTTACATGGTAATCAATTTTATAGATTATGTAGGGCCTACTATTTTAGTGCCAGGAGAGGCCACATTTTCACTCTCAAAGTTCAAAAATTTGTCTGACCCTCTCACTGGGGATATTGCCCATTGAACCCTCACTGGAGGAGGACCCCCCAAATCCCCAATTTCCCATGGAACCCCTCCCTTCTGAAGTTCTTGATCCAGCCCTGCAGCATTAAGTAATCATACAAATGTGTTCAACAGTAATTTGAAATACATGTAGGCTTAACTGTTAATTTTAAGTGCTCTTAAATTTATCAGATAGATTTAATAAATTGTCTTCTGAAAAAGACACCGCCTGTTAGGGAAAGGGACAAGATAATAAAAAAACACATTAGCACAAAAGATAATTTATTGGTCCAAGATGGTGGCAGTAAAAACACACGGAAAATTTACGTTATGATTTATGGAGACCTGTGTGTCTTTAAAATCTATCTTCATCAGCTACCAACCAATTGAAAGGTTGCGGGTTATAGGCCTATAGTATGTTAAAGTCACACAATTTACATTATAACTTGGCTTACAACCTCTTCATTTCTTCACTAACTTGTGAAGGCAGAATAAAAACGACAACAAGGGCATACTTGTACTCATAGTTATACTCAGCTGATGAAGTTAGATCTTGAAGCATGTAAGTAGAGTTCACATCTGAATCTTGCAGAACCCTTTTCCTTTGTGTTCAGGAAAATATGGCTGGACTTATTTTCCCAAGTGTTCGGGAAAATAGATCTAGATCTAGTCACTTCGAAATAGATCTAGAATCTAGTTAAAGTTGTCATGATTAAAATTGCTTTCATTTCTTCATTTTAATGGATGGCTATGGCTATGAATACATTTATAATCCGAAGTCTTTCCAAGAAGTACAGATATTGTTGATTCATATTATGATTTTGCCCAAGACCTCTTTATTTGGGTAGTTTGTGAAGGTTGTCAGTGATGAAGTGAAAGTAAAAATTAGTTGATCTAGGCGATTCTAGGGTCGTTAGACGGTTACAAACCGTTAGGAATATAGGATACTTTTCCCTTACGCTACAGAAAGGAATATTTCTCTTAAAGTCATATTATAAGGAGCTCTGATTAACTGAAATCTTACCTGGTACATAGATCTACGTGATAACGCAATAGGGCAGATTTTGACTAGAGTAGATCTAAACAAGTGACCCCTGATCAGTTTGCCTAAATTGTATGTGCAGCATTACAAGACAAATGGATGATATCGTTATTTCACTGCCTTGGTATGAGAATAATTATGCTTTAGCTTGCATCATTTTTCTGAAATTTTCAACTCAAGTCAGAAGTCTGTTAACATAGAAACTAACTTCTTTTATCACTATTGCCCAGTATTGGCAAGGGTTTGACCCACTGAACTATCACTATCAGTGGTTTGACCACAGGCAGGGGACGAGCTGCTAGCTGGCTTAGCTGCCATTTATTTTCTGCATTATGAACAGTATCGATAACAGTAATCATACATCTAGTATGAAAAATACTATCGGCTTTCATTTTTTTTCATCTTATAATCGCTACAATAGCTTAACTCGGTTCTTATAGTTAGTTTAGTCCAGTGTGGACCTAACTTCGAAAATTAGTTTCGTTTTCGCATTGTGATGTATGGAATAAGCCAAAGGGCTACGAAATAATTAAAATAGCGTCATATAGATCTATTTCAACATTGTTTGGTCACTAACTCAACTGTAACTAATAGATCTAGAATCTAGATCTAGATAACTGTTCTAGGCCCAGCCCAGAAGCTTTAAATTAGATCTAGATCTAGATCTAGGTATAGTGACTATAGTCTTTTCTAGAACAAGATCATCACATCCTAATCTGTAGTATAATAAATATCTATCTCAACAGATATTAGTTCTGGACACACATTGAAACTAGAGATTAGATTTAGGCGGTACATATATATAAAAAATGTAAGTTTCCTATTTTCTCCAGACATACTGGCATGTCAATTGTCATGTAGATCTAGATCTAGATGCTCTAGATCTGTAACTGATAACTTTGTAATCTTATATTCAATCAAAGATTTGGATTAAGTTTACTTTGACCAAATTTCACTTCGAGTAATGAATGATACTTTCGTGGTAAATAGTTTTAGGTGCTGAATACAAAATTTAAACTCATTTCTATCAAAATTTGATATTCTTGGAGATGTTCTACTTGTAAAATCAAGGCATTAACTCTGTTCCTGTCCTTCGGGCAATGATGTAATGAGAACCCTTTACACTCAACGGCGGCTCGTGAGTGTGAGCATTGCTTGGGCATACCCCCAATTGGCAGGGGTCTGGGGGTCAGAGTTCCCGGTGGGGGTTCCAGGACTCAGTCACTTAATTTCTAAATTTTTTTCTTGGCTCCTTTCGCAAAATGAATGCCTCAAAATATTGTATTTTGGGTTCATTACCACAAATTTTGCATGTTGTATAGGTTGATGTTGAGCTCCATTGCTAAGGGGCCTTTTGAAATTAAACTTTGGCCTACATTTAGAAATAATTGTCTAGATCAACATAACTGGCACACCTCAAAATGAAATGGAAATCTGTAGCTTCGATAATGATCTCAACAAAGCATAATTTGCATGAGAGAAAATGATATAGGCTACTAAACTCTCCTCAAAAACACTGAAATTCTGAGTCAGCACATTAGTTTTATATATTTTTGTCATCTAACTGAATGAAATCGTCACAGGAAAAAGCTGTCATTCCAAATTTGTAAATCTAATCCTGGACTTAGGCTCTCAAGAAAATAGCGTTCTTTCAGTCATGAACTTTCTGATCATAAACATGTCAGTGTCACAGGGCAAGCCTGCTCATCACACCCTAACCTCTTGTTGGAAAAGCTAATGGAACAAAAAGATAACAACCTACTTAAGTTGGCAGCTGCATGAACCAGTAATTGGTTTCAATTATATATTAGAAGTTAAAGTCTGTTGAGAAGACTTTAACTTCTAATAACTGAAACCAATTACTGGTTCATGCGGCTGCCAACTTAAGTAGGTTGTTATCTTTTGGTTACAAAAAGATAACCTTCATTGGCTTCATTAATTAGTTACACCAGAGAAGACATTCATAACAACAAAGTAGTATAACCAACTGATGAAGCCAATGAAGGTGAAAATTTGCGTACTAATACTGTTAATTTTTCTTCCTTTCTAGTTTAAGTTGGTGCTTGTTCTTTTTAATTTTTATTTCTACTAACTACTGTATCGATCATCTCTACATTCTCAGGACTCTTTTAACTTATACAGTTGAGTCTTGATTTATCAAGTTTTCGTGCAGCGCACACACAAAATAGGGGGAAAAAAAAACAATAGGGGGACTGCGATGGGACATCAAGTTTTAGGCTCTTACCAGTCTTTTTCTTTAAGTTTATTATGAAGTGAATAATTTGAAATAGTTAATTTATCCTGTTGATCTCGAATTAAGCAGACTCAACTGTAATTTTGCACCTAAGAGTGGTGTGCCTGAATTTTCCTAAATTTCAAATAGTAAGAGGGAAAAAAATAATATACCTGATTCATGCTTTATAACTTATTTCATTTTGAAAAAAAAGAATGCAAATCCACAGATCATGGAATTTTTTGCATTATGGCATGTCGGTTCTGAGACCTAAGTATATTTCATTACAAAATGCTAATGCTTTCTGACTCCCATCATCAAGTGACACATTAACATTGTTGATACAGTCATACAGTCATACAATTGTAAATCAAGTGTCATACAGTATGCATTGGTTCTATTTCCACTCTGTGCACCTTTTGTTTTTTTTATTTGTTTTTTAATATGTAATTTATGTATGCATTCGCTTCCAGCCTCAAAATTCGAGAAGCATCAGAGTAGAGAATAGAATAATTTAATTTTCTTTAATTTTGGAAGGTGTTTCCCTGGTGTGAAAATCCTTCTCATTGGATTCTAGACTAGACTCAAGCAGTTTAAACTTTCAGTAACTTAATCTTATACGCAAAGGATAATTCAAATTCTAAATAAAAAAAGACTTTCTACATATATGTCTTCTCATTTTTAGTAAGATTTAATTGATCTATTAATAGAACCTTTTTTTTTTTCTCCTGTGGTCAACCTGTAGATATGAGATGTAGTAGACTATTATCCCTAAACTGGACAAAAAGTTCAAAATCATTGTATCTTATCCTTGAAATATGCTTGATTCTTGATTAGATGCTTAATTTAAAATGTGAAAAACCGATAAAGTATGTTCATGTAGGAATAGCTGCACATGACATTTATAGTACAGTGCGTATGATGCACTAAAGCTACTGTCAAGCAAATGTTCAAGCTTTTTTCTTAGAGCAAGTTGTCATTTCTGTATTATTGATTGCTGTATCATCAGTCATATGTCGTATCTTGAAAATATTTCTGATTCTGCACACAAAGCACATTCCTTAATATCATTGACGAAATGAAGGCAATTCCCTAGTCTAGCTTGAATAAGAACTGAAAACTGACATGCACATGTGCAATTCATTAATTCATAGCTTTGGTAAACTTGATATAACAAATGCATGAATAAGATTTGCTCTGACTTCAGAGATATGCCCTTCATCAAACTCTAGTGTAGACTACTTACCAAATTTTTGTTTGCTACAGAAAATTAGTATATGTAATCTCAAATTGGTAATTTTCTTTCTTACAGCTGTTTACATTCAAAAGTATTTTGAGGAAAAAGGGTTGCTTATGTAGATATTGTTGCGCTTGTGTTTTTTTTAGTTATTTTTTTATATTCTTTAATTTTGTAAAGTCTACCTCTTTTAATTTTCCTTTTGTCTTTTCAGATAAAAATCTTTTAGATGTTTTTATTTTCACATCCATATAATTCTTTTGTTTTTATCTTTCTTGCTAAACTCAACAGACCTGGCCTAAACATCACCCTTCCATCTGATTTTGAAAACAAAAAGCATATTAATGGAGAACAGAATAGTTATACTTGTTTGACCACAGAAGTGTCACTATATAACAGCTATGTCCTTCATATCCATTAAAAAAATGAATACTATTTTTCTTACACACAGAAATGTAAAAACTAGGAATGTTAACTGATTTAATTGGTTGTTGATACTTTTTAGGTTAAATAATAGTGTAAAATTGCAGTTTTTCATAGAATTTTGTCAAGATGTGCAGCTGAATCCTGAACAAAATGATAATTTTTGTGTGCATGAAGTATCCATTTGTGATTTTATGGGATGTTTCAGATGCATTTAGATGATGTCAGCTACTACTTACTTCTGCTGCCGGCAACACTCATTATCTTTGTGGTCGCAGTATTTTTGAACTGGCTAGGGTTCAAATTTTTTGTCCATAACTGATATGGTGAGTCATCAAATTTTGACATCTAACTTTGATATATTAAAAACTTTCAATACTGTACACATCTATGGTGTCTATGTGGCACAATTTGAAACTGTTACTTTTACAAGTAAAAAAAAAACACACAAAAACAACACTACAAGGACATGAAAGATGATAGATTTAAAAATAGAATTAAAAAAAAAAATCCTAGTTTTAATCAAAAACATTTTTATCATGTAAACCACGGTTGGTTGTGTATGATGCAGGACATAAAATATTACAGATATGTATATTCATAAGAGATTTTATTCACAGAACCACTATTCAATGTGCATCACAGACATATAATTATATATACTTTGTAAATTATGAGATTTTCCTACATAACTTAACCACAGAACTTTTCAGATGGGTTATTTTCATGCCTTCACTGACACACAAAACACATCCTTTCAACTTTCATAGACAGTAAAAATGTTAATGATGACTAACTGTGATAAATTTGATCGTCATAAATTGAGTTTAGATCTAGATACAAAACAGCCTATCTTTTGATCTAGCGTTATTTGCTTAAATAATTCAGTCAAAGTCTAAGTTGGCCTCGGCTATAGAAAGATGTCTAGGAAGATTTTCAAAAGTGGGAAACATTGTTGACAGGAAGTTGTTTGATGGTAACCTAGAGAACAGAAAAGCTTGGGATGCTACTAGAAACTTGTGAATATGTTCACATATCAGGAAGGGGATAAATAAAAATATGTATTGGTCAATATTTTTAACTAACTTTATTTACATAAGACAGTGACTGCTAGTCTTTTCTGGCATGAGCTTATTGCATAATATGACCTTATTAGCTTGGATATTACATAAATTGTTTTTTGGAAGCCATGGGTGGTGCTTGAAAAGGATGGTTGAGAGATTGGTGGATCTCTGAGAGACTGACCACTGATGTAGGTGAATTTGCACATCTATAGAATCTTGTAAAGCTACCTTGCTATTCTGAAATTGTTCTTTTATTAAAATGAAAATACTGTTTGTTTTTTGACAAGCATTCAAGGGATTTTATACCTTTGGTTTATAAATTTAAAAGAACTTATCACAGCTAGACCTCCTGTAAATGAATAGTACAAAGCCATTTGTGACACAAGCTTCAATAAATTTACAGGCATACATGTTTGTCATGAAACCACAGCTGTTAACATTTTTATGGGTAAGCAAAAAAAGCTAACCCCTCCTCCCCGTCCAAAAAAAAACAAAAAAAAAACAACAAGACAAATGGCATAAAATGCACCAAAGGTCACTTGCAACAAGTTAAATATTGACACAAATCAGTGAAGAAAAAGTACATTCACTCAAAACTGGAAATGTTACAAAGCATGGGCTAAACCCCGAATTATAAACAGAAACAAGCTTGACAATCTGTTCTAAAGAACAGGGGTGAAGAAATTAAATGTGTTAACTATTTTACCGTTTTATTTGCAGACATTATTTTACTAATTTGAAGGCAAAAAAGGATTTTTTGGATCAGATTTGAACACTTTTATGACATTATAGAGCTGCCTATTTTATGCTAAAAACACATTTGTATGCCTTTTTGGCCATTGTACCCATTTATATCAATTGTTGAATTGTATGTCTTTTTGCCAGAGAGGCCATTTTTCAATCATTGAAAGAGCCATTGTCAGATGTATTGCTCAAAAGGGCAAAATCAATTACTACTCCTCTGTAGTAAAGTTCCTAAAGGTCAGTGTTTTGAACTTTAATTTTAGACTATATTTGTATTTGCCATCATTTCTTTCTCAGGTCGGCCTGCTTTGAATGATTTGTCAAAATTCATGCATTGCACTACCGTGTAGCTTTTCTAAATACATAACCATCTATGTTTGTACACTTAATTGCTAATCTTACACACTTTGCTGGCTGGATGGACTGGCAGCTCTGACATTACAGTGATTTTGGTGAAAAGCTTCAATACTTTAAAAAAAAAAAAATAAGATACTACTTAATAAATTTAATTTATGTCCAAACAGTACATAGTAAAATTTGACAGTTATAGTATAGATAGTTCATGTTTTAGACAACTTCAGCAAAGTTTTTTTTGAAAATTGCTTTGCTGTGGTGTAAAAAATAATATTTGTTTATGTGACCAATATATGAATACTGGGCACTGTTAGGACTGGAAAATTATCCTAACTTAGTCTTCCAATATAGTCCTTCCACATTAACATCAACTACCAGAGCCTGTTTCATCATTGGGAAAAACATTATATCAGCAATACATTTTTCCTTCTGACATGATTGCTTGGTGGTTCTCAGTGGCTGGATCATGAGAACTCTTGTATCTGAAGAAAGATTATGAGGCTTCAAAATGCAGTGTAAAAATGTGAATTTGTTGGGGCCAAGGTTTGGATAGATTTACAAAACTGGAAAGCTTGAGGCATTGGCAGCAGCCATCAATTGCCAAAGACCCATGTACACAGAATTATATTTACGAGCAGTTATTGGCAGTCTCTAAATGGAATTTTTCCTTGGTCTTTGAGAAGAGAAGTCTAACAGCTGCTGCAGGAAATGCAATCTTGCTCTAATTACAGATAGTCAAGACTATTTCCAGCTCAATGGTAATTCTTTATTGAATTTAAGTATGAAAATCTTCAGTCCCAAGACTAAGAACACTGAAATATGGGGACACAGTTGCCATCTACAACAACAAGATGGGATAGAGAGGTTTGGGGAGAGAAGGAACAAGTTGTCTGAAACTGCACCTACTGCGCCACAAATTTCTACAGGAAATTTGAGGGCAAAAGATAGAATTTACGGAAATAGTTTTTTGACGAAAGCGTTCTCATCATTCATAGTCTGCAGTTACTTAAAACTTGAATGAGGAAAATTTATGTTGAAAAAGTTTAAATTTGAAGATTTCTAGCATCTTTTATACTGACACGGAGGACACAAGCGTGCCATCATATACAGTGTAATGTTTCAAATCATCTGACCAAAAAATAAAATACTTGGGGAGCACCTTGTGACAGTTTAAATTGGTTACATTATCTGTGAATAAATTTTATAAAGTAGCTCTTTAGGTTAATAAACTTAAATCTTTGTTATCAGTAAAATTTTGCTTTAAATAAACCACCCAGGATCCCAGTAATTTTTCTTGAGTGGGATCCACCAAAATCAAGACATTGTCAGTTTTGCTTTGAGAAACAAGAAGATATTTTTTTAGAAAACTATTGCCAACTATGTCTGTAACCATTTTGACAGAGTTTTCAATAATCACTGAAGAATTTTTTTTTACCCTCAGCTGTAAAGCTGAAGTTGAAAAAATGCATGCTATGGAGGATCATCTTTTGATCTTGGCTAATGAATATCTCCATCCATATTCTGTGTCTATTACCATACAAGAATTATGGCTAGTTCCTCGTGGATGTATAAATTTATTTTAAATTCAAATGACACCACATCAGTAATGATGAGCATGATTTTTTTGTCACAAGCTCAGATAAGAATGCGATTCTCTTAAGGTCATAAAGAAAAAAAAATCTTGGAAATGTGTTCAAAATAATTTTGATATTTTATTATTTTATTGCTCAGTCAAAATATTAATTACTCAAGATCAAGATCCTTTTTTGTCTCGTTGTAAACAGTTGTATGTTGTAAACAAAAAAAAATACTGGAATGATACTGAATTCTACCTTATTAACATTCTAAAAAAATTCAAAGGAAATCATTGAAGCATTTTACCTTTAGTTATGATGTCATGATTTCATATTAGTAGCTCTCCAGTGTTTGTTCAATTTGCAAGTTTAAAATAGGTTTACTTATAGAAACATGAGCCAAGTCACTAAGGTCTAAATGTAGTTTCACCTGACTATTCATTGAACATGAAGGCCTAAGTTCAGATCATACTGTGTTTATTGGTCCAACTTATTTTGCAAACTGATCCTACTGTTACAGTAATATTCAGTCTATGTTTCTACACAAAAATCTAATGTACATGATGTGAATGTCAACATTTTAATTCTGCCTTGTCTTGTGCACAACTGAAAATCATAATTATTTTTTTAACTTTAAAAATACCACCAGATATCTTCTAGCGAATTTATTTATTTATTTATTTATTTTATAAAATTACATTATGTAATGCATCAACCTTCTTCTTGAATTTCTGGGAGCCATTGATTTTCAGTGGCTTATATTCAATGAAAACTAAAATGATTGTTTTTTCTTAAAACCTTTTGATACTATGTGAACATATTTTACTCTCTGATTTCTCCCAGGCAGTTAGCCTGGATAAAAATCATGCAAGCCCAGTTCTAGGAGTCCACTGTAATTGTAAGTTCATGCAGTCATGTATCACATATTACTATAAACTAATCATTTATCTCAGTATCACTGTGATATTTTAAACACTTCAAAATCAATATCTATTCCAAAAAAAATGAAAACCTCAGAATAGGTTATGGCATGAAGAAATTGCTACAGACAAATAGAAATACAGTCGAGTCCGCTTAATTCCAGGTTATCAGGATATATCAATGACATTGATTAATCCAATTTACCATAAACATAAAGAAAAAGACTGGTAGGAGCCTAAAATTCGATAATCCCTCATACCTGTCACTGTTTTTTTTTTTAATCCTCTTTGTGTTGACACCACGCAGGTGGAGGCACAGCATGTAGCTTACTAGTACTATTCTCACTGGTTGTTTACCGATACAACGCATCGGTCAATTTTCAGATTAGAATTTCAATTTGGTGAGATTGAAAATTAGAGTTCTGCATCAGTTGCGACTTCAGATATCCGGACCATTCATAACAGTTTGAAATATCGAGTAATTATTAATAGTGTAAAGAGGAAAAAAATCTATAAACTTATATCAAGTTCTAAAGAACTGAAAACTCGTTTCATCATAACTTAAATTATTTCGACTCGACTGTATAATTGAGTAAAATTAGGGAAATATGACTTTTTCTTACTAAATACACGTATTATTTATACAAAATTCCCTTTCAGAAATCCTCTTCAAAACAGACTGCTGAAATCAAGCCACAGCTAGATTTGTTCCATTATGACTGTACAACAACAATGGCAACAACAAGAATTTCAGCTACGTTCACATACCATGTAAAAAATTCATTTAATTATGTAGTCTGTGTGTAATGCCTTTTTTTAAAGTAGATTTTATAAGTTATTCTTTTTTCCCTTCAAGATTTTTTAGTATTGTAAACGTGATTGTGCCTGCTGAGAATAACCTATTGTACAGGGACACAAGCAAAAAAAACTAATTTGTCAATTTAACATTCGCTTTATGAATTTTTTTGAATGACACTTTTGTTTTTGGTTAGTTTTTTTTTCCTCCCATTTGAGACTTGGGCTGCATCATACTAAGCCATCAAGTCTTTCCTCTTAATTTGTGGGCCCCTTACTTTTGGTTTTAGAGTACCATCACTTAAGCAAAGATGCATAGCCTTTCCTAGATAAAATCTTCCCATAGTGTGCTGAGAAAAAAATGTTCACACACCTGCAAATGTGAACGTTCAGAGTGTAGCAAATAGTTATAGGCCAGAATTTTCAAAAGCAGCTCTGTTTCTTTGAGCTGGATGGCGTTCAACTTGTTGAAAATTAAATCTCTCTGCTCTCTTTTATCACTTATATTCCAGTAACTTTGAAAATCTTTTCTCAGGCTGCCTTAGTTAGACCAAAATGAACAATAATAGAATCATAAGTCTAAATATTAGATTATTCAGGAGAAGGAAGAAACTATTTATTTTGATTGTTCTTGGTCAAATTTAAACAGTTTGATTGGCATGATCAAGATATAATTTGTGAAAAGATTAAAATTGGTTTGAATATTAAAATTTTTTAAAATGTTGAATAAATAAAAACGGGTCCAAATTTTGGTAATAAAACTTGGGAGCAAAACAATTGTAACTCAATATATGGCCACTAAACCAATATTTTATCAAGAATAATACAGTCAACTCAACATACAACTTTTGTAGGGAAAATAGGTGAAAATAATTGCATATTTCTGACATGGGACTATTTTAAAGTGAATGCTTCCCTTTTCTTACCTAATTAGTTTAACATTATTGAACTCCTCATTGCACTTTTCTTTATTTTAATAATTATGTCATTATAATAACAGTTGTAATAATTTATTAACTTAAAAATAATTGATTTTCAAGGCAATGTACTGAAAATTTCCTACAAAGCTGAAGTAGTTTTTAGTTGCAATGAACTTTTAAATATTGTAAACAAGATTAGCTGTACCATTAAAAATTTATTCTTAAATGTTTTGGTAACGTCCGATTGACAAATGTTACATTTCAATACACTGTTAAAGCCCAAGAGAAACGACAGTTAAATTTGTGATAATGTGAATGTTTCTTTCAAAATTTTCCCATATTTCTATTTTACTTTCCATATTATTAGCAAAAATATTTCAAATTCATTGGTTTATTTTTTTTTTCTCCGGTTTCTTTGTCTTAAGTATTTTGAACGATTGTTAAATTTCTGTTATATTCTGGCACTTTAACACTCCAATTTTTTTTCAACAATTGAGTTTCGTATACCAATCATTGCTTGCTATCATTCTATTTGTATCTGCATTCTTTAGTTTTTGTACCCTCTTCCTTTGCTGTTATATTTTTACCAATAACACTCTTTTCTTTCAATCATTAAATGACTTACACTTTCTCATATCCTCCTCCTCCTCTGTGTCTGTCTTGATCCCTCTTGCTAACTCTCATTCTCTACTCCCCCCCCCCTTCTCTCTCTCTCTCTCTCTCTCTCTCTCTCTCTCTCCTCTCTTCTCTCTCTTTTAGCAGATATATAAACAATAGTATACAGTTCTGCCAGAACTGTTATAGCCTTTCATAATCTTATGTTGAAACATAATGTCTGCCAAATTTTTTATTCAATTGAATTATTTGTTTTGAAAGTGATCTGGTTCATATGAGGATATCTCTCAAAATATTGTATATCCCCGACAAACCACCCACTGGTTGCATGTATCCGGAACTAACCATGCTGCCACTAACAGATCCCAACAGAACAACGGACGCTTAAGTCTAGTTCCTCGCACAAAAAATAAAAAATAAACACATTTCCTGTGATCTTAGACCCCAATAGCTATGTGCTTAAGAAATATCAAAGATGTCAGATATTAATGGAACTTCCCTCAGTTCAGAACTTAGATGGATGATGGACTGTATCAACGGCGCTCCTATTCTATAAGGCTAGGCAGCCCAGTCCAAACTCTCTGAGTAGTGGGTCGACGTGTACTGTGAATGAGGCTGCGGCTCAATTGAGAGCTGACTTCAAAGGCTCGATAGGTTAAGTTGCAGAGAGAGAGAGCAAATATTTTCTAAATATTCTACATTTAAATTTAATGTAATAGGATTATGAAAACGTGAGATATAAGCATCACAAAAGCACACAAAAAACAAAAATACAACGCAAGTAGCAGCAACAGCAACAGCAGTGGTGGTAATGGATGTGATGATAGCGGTTAAGGTAGTGGTTGTGGTACATGTAGTTGTGTTGGTGATGGTGATGATGATGATGATTACTTAGGCCTAAGTAATTGAGCAATACTTACCTATTACTGAGGTGGAGGACAACTTTGCCTCTTCTCTTCGATGCTGTGAAGCTCCTTGTTCTGGATGTGCTTGCTGAAAGCAAAATCGTTCAAGATTATCAAAATGTTTTGCAAGGCCACATTGCTCACATAAATATACCACGTGAAACAAGGCTGGGAAGTCAAAGATGATGTTCGCAAGACGTTTGCGGTAGCTTTGTTCCTTAGACTGGCTCACAAAAATATAGGCAACCTAAATCAGCTTGTAGAGTCCAGATGAAGGGAAGCTAGGCCACCACGGCTAAGATACATAATGAAAGAAGAAATGTTACCTCTGAATTCTGAGTATTTTGGTGCAATATATCCATCAATGTAAAAAACTGCCATTTTTTCACCGACGCTGTCAGATGAGTCTGACATATTGTCCAAAATAAGTAGCTCTGCTTCTGAAAGCTGTTTGTTGCTCAACTCACTTTTTTTTTGTTTGTTTTTTGTTTTTGGTAGTCACACTTGTCATACAATGCCTTCTTGTCTCTTCGGTAAGCAATAATTTTTTTTCATACTGCTCCGTCTCACTTTTTCTCCGCCAACATTCCTGCTCAGATTCTTGACAGTTTTGACCATCTCTCTGCAGTCTACAAACTCACTTGTGGCCATCTCTTTCACGATGGTGATTTTGATTTGCTGGCATTCCAGAACAGCCGAATACAATGCTATATAGATCTCGGAGTTTCTTTTCACACGCTCAATCACAGTATGGACTATCATTTTCGGGCTCCGTGTGACCTTTCTCAAAAAAATGTGATGGCCAACTTCTGTACATTGAGAGGCATGTTCATTAAGGCGAGCAATTAGGGGACAAAATGGTTTCTATTCTGTCCGGGACAGTTGCCTGCAAACATGTCAATGATTTACATCCATTCTCTGTCTTTTTTTTTATCAATGAACCTTGAACGACACTTTGCCATTTCATTTGTTGAGTCTCTTTTATGAAATACTCATGCCACATAAAGCAAAATATCGTTGATGCCTAGATTGGATATTGTCAGATTGTGTACATTTAGCTTTCTCTTATAGAAGAAAAAGGAGCTGTTAGATTTGGGGCGGGGAAGAAACTCGACGCAGGAGGATGCACTCTCACGGTCTGCACGGCTTCTCTGCTTTGCCTCTCAGTTCAGTTTTCTGGCGGATATCTTGTTTTCCAGGTGCCCTTTGTCTCGAGATTCCTTTTCTTTCAACAAACTAATGTTGTCTCGAATGCCACGCATTCGTCGCGTCCGTCCTTTTTCGGCCTGAAAAACGACAAGTTGTCTCTGTAAAAACGCGGTGGTACTTATCCCTTGATGCTACCTTCTCCGGTCCATCTTCGTTACATTTCCTCTGATATAGCCAGTACATCTGATTAATGCTGAGGCTTTGATCCAAGTATCCTTTCACGCTCTCTTTCCTGCATTGGTTGTC
>BLXT01007646.1:2222903-2233574 GCA_019648995.1 Plakobranchus ocellatus | reverse complement strand
CCCGCCGGGATAAGCGGGGGAGGGTGCTGGAGGAGTTCATGGCTGAAAATGACTTGATCATCTTAAATTCTGGAGAGTAAACTTTTGTTCATTTGGCATATCATTCGACCTCAGCGATTGATTTGGCAGTGGCTTCACCCTCCATTGCCACCGAATGTTCCTGGGTTGCCCACAGTGCATGTTTTCCCATATTTTTAACTCTTACGTCTGATTTAAACGATAATGTAAATACATCTATTTTTAATTTAAAAAAAGCCGACTGGAACCGTTTCGGAGACCTATACAAACGCATTGACTGAATTAAATCTAGTCCATGCTCATCCTGAGGCTAGCTAGGCCTAAAGTCATTTAATTAAGACCACAAATTCATGGGTTTTGTTAAATAAAAATAAAGTTAATTCACTTTCGTGTTTGTTTTTCTTCTCTCTTAATCACTGCAATGAAAAAATGTTTGTGTCTAAGTCTATAGAATGGTCATTTCAATTGACTTCACCTCATTTGACTATAAACAATCGTGTCTGTTTCTCAAACTGAAGGTTTAGATTAAGAATTATTGATTTCAGTAATCCACAAACAAATGGAAGACATTAGTACTCAATTACTGTACACTGTTTTATTGTTATTTTTTAATGGTGGTATGGAAAAGATCTTCATGCCTAGCTTGCCCTAGATCTAGATCTAAGTCCATCGGATATGAAACTTCTTGATTTGACCCCGTTTGACAATAAACATTCTTCTGTCTACTCAATAAAGTGAAGGTCTAGTTTAAAAGGTGGAGAGGTAGAGTGAATTCACATACAAATTGAATGATATGATATTTATTTCAAGATCTTTTCTTTTGTTTACTTTTTTAATGATGCTTATATGGGGAGGTTCACAACAGGGTTTATTTTAAGTCTATTAGATCTTAAGCTATTGACTTGACCTCATTTGACGATAAACTATGCTGTATGTTCCACATAATGAGGGCCTAGATAATCTAACTTCTGTAATACAATAAAAAATCAAATGGAAATGTAATCTTTAAAATTTTTTTTCCATTGAAATTGTCTTTCTTGATGATAGCATTGGAAACAAGTTCACCACATGGTCTACTTTATGCTTTTGAATGAAAAATCTTGACTTGGCCTCGTTTGACGATAATCAACGCCGTGTACTTCACAAAATGAAGGTCTAGATTAACTAATTTCGTAATTCCAGAAACCCATACAGACTGAAATAATGTTAATTTCACTTTATAATCTTTTGTTTTATTTTTCCAAGATTGCGATGGTAAAATATTCAGCTAAAAGTCTAGTAATCCTTTTAGTGTCGATGTTCCTTTGACTTGGCCTAATCTTTACTCCAAATTATCCAAGACTGGCCCAAGAAATGAAGGTCTAGTAAAAGAATAACACACATATTGTTCATCTAACAATATTATTTCAAGCTACAATAAAAAAAAAAATATTTTCTTTACAAAAAAAAAAAAAGCATATTGTTTCGGCGAACTTATCCATAGCCTACTCAACCACTTTACACCAAGCTTTAACAAAGCGTCTGACTTCGTAACAAAGACATTGACATGAAAGCGTCTGGTCCAGATTTTTCTGAGGGTCAAGTCACGCAGTTATTCTTTATGCCAGGTTAACAGAAGCTGATTCTCCTCATTTGTTTTCTTCATAGCATTTGTCAATTTTTATCACCACCATCGCAAAATAAAAATCTACAACGACTGAAAAAGATTTGGTTTGTTGAAAATCATAGCCAATTAAGGCTAAAAAGCTTTCCTTGGGTTATAAAAGAAATGATTGGCGCTGAAATATTACATCTTGAAGATTAGTTTTTATTTATTTACGCACAGAAATGGCTAAGTAATCACGAATATTATATATATAAAACAATTCCAAATGCTTAAACTTATGCTATATCCTTTGATCTGTAAATCTGCATCTTCAACAATTGTGTCCTCCCATCCCTCACAACGTCAGTGAGCTCGGAGGTACACAACGCCGGCGGATGTCTTTTTTACAATGATGGTTTCTTATTGAGAAATAGTATCTTGTCGACGTTTGTTGCTTTGAGACAGCTTCTTCTTACTGAGATAAGCTCACCTGCTTTAGAAAAAAGGCGCTCGGATGGTACTGAAGTTGCAGGAATGTGAAGGAATTGGCGCGCGACCGCAGTAAGCCTTGAGAAGGTATTTTGGTTATCCTTCCACCATTGAAGGGAATCTTGAAGACGTTTCTGATACCCCATTTCATTGTAACTCCACAACTCAATTATTGGTCCTGTAAGGGCAGGAGTGGTGGTTTTGGTAATGATGTCTACTCTCTCATCAAATGATTCCCACAAAGATTTTTTTGCGGGAGGCTCATACTCTTCGCTCTCTTTTGTCAAGTCCTATGATGTGCTAGGCATCACTGAGCCCACTGATTCTGACCTTTGCATGAGACCTATCATTCTTTCTTCAAGTGTCCCCAAAGAAGTCTGATCTGTGAATGACATGTTTTTAAATCGTGGATCTAGAAAACTTGCAGCGCAGAGAGTCACGTTGTTTTATAGATCTGTGAATCTTTTCCGCATCTCCGCCTGAAAGTGATCTCTGAGTGACGAGGGCGGCTCTTTTGATAGAATTTCCATTAACTTGTCTGACTTTTGACAGCGTCTTGGAAAGTGATGGATGTTTTTCAATCGACATTTCAAGTGTTACCAGGTCAAATGGTGTCAATACATTTATGATTGTCTTCAGAAGATGGATTTCGTCATTCGACACTCTCATCTCTGCTTTTCCTAAAGCACAAAGGGCACCTGTGACTGCCTGGTGTTTCTCGACGTATCTTTCCACCATTTTTAGAGTTTAGTTCCAACGTGTTTCCACGTCTTGGACGAGCTTTTTATAAATTATATGGTATTCCAAGACTGGCCTGGAGAGATTGTAGCTTTTCAGTCCCTTTCACGCTGTGGTGAAAAAATGACACGATGGCTTTAATCTTGGTTAGAAGTGGTATTATTCCATCGCTGTGTTTAAGCGCATCCCGAACAATCAAATTGAATGAGTGGGCAGAACATCTCACATGATGCTTTTTTAAATGGTACTTTACGAGAGAAACCATGGCTGATTCGTTGTCTGTAACAACTGAAGAGATTTTACTCTAGACCTCCCACTCTTGAAATACATCTTTAAAAACTGCAGCTGTTTTCAGCAGTATGATTAGTTCTCACAAGTCTGGTGGCTGAAACAGCTGTCTGCAAATCCCAACATGGGACTGGACATAAAAAATGCGCAGTCACTGTTATGTAGGACTCTGTTCTTTTTTAAATCCACAGATCCGTTGTTTCGGCAATGTGATCTGCATTACTAAGTACTGATTTAAGCTGCAGGACATCTTGCTCATATTTGGAAGGCAACAGTTTTCTTGCTATCGTTCGTCTTTTTGGCAGCTGATACCTTGGATCAAGTCCTGCAACAAGTGCTTTGAAGCCCTCATCTTCTACTTTTGTGAATGGTTGAAGATCTTTAACGATCATAGAAACAACAAGATCATCTAGTTTCTGATTTTTGGCAGAGCCAGGTTCATACATTTTTGTTCTTGACAAGGTACTTTGCAGTGTTGGCTGCAACAAAGCTGGCTTCGATAATTTAGACGTGTGATCCTGAGTAGCATCCTCATTTTTCGGCTGACTTGACTCTTGGTGCCACAGATGGCTGTGTACAGTGCTTTATAAGTTTATATGCCGCTTAAGATTTGAGTTCAATCCTTCTGAATACTTAAAAATGATTTTGCAAATGCTGCATGTAGCAATTCCATGTGCAGTTTTCTCCATAACAGACCACACATCAGATGCATTGCTTCTAGACATAATGATTTCAACAGAAAAGTGTCGCGGTTGAATAATGAATGTGCTGTATCAAAAGCAATTTTGAGAAATTTTCTTAATTTAAAAAAAAAAAAAAAAACGTTCACAAAATGATGTTGCGCTGAAGATCATATCGAACGATATTTATACAGGTGTTAAAATGGAAGAATATATCTTCAAAATGTAAACCAATCAGATTCTGATTGAAATTTAAAAATCATACATTCAAATTGCAAAAGTATTTAAGTGCTGCGAAGGACTGCACAGGATTCCAATTCAATGATTCAAAGATATTAAAGAACCAACAATAAAATGCGATATACACACATCAAAATGCAATAAAAACACAACCAAAAGGTCAAAGATGGGCAAGAGAAATAAAAAGCACAGTGAATCAAGTATCGAGAAGCGTAAGGTGCAAGTTGCGAGACAAGAAAGAAAAGAAATCGAATGCTCTTGGAATCAACGCAACAAAAGCCAATGCCATAAACTTTTTAAATTGGCCAAATAAGCCATTTTTTTGGGGGGGAGGGAGGGTTATATCATTATCAACGAACATTGTTTTACAGCGCCTTGTTTTAATTTCAAGATGCTTACACTTTTACAGTAAGCGAGGTCTGGTTTTTTTTTCGTTACTCATTTGTTGATTGAAGAGCTGCTAACACCGCCAGACAGCCACTCCTAAACTTAGCTTAGGCCTAGACAGCCTGCACAGCTCTGACTCTTTTCCCATCCAATCACAACAGAGTCACGAAAGACTCTTAGAAATTGAAACGGCTCATTAATCGGATCCCGATTTTAAAAAAAAATCCGGATAAACGACTCATGATCAAAATCACAGAACAGAATGACTTTAAATTTTGTATGAAAGATTAGCTGTGGTGGGAGGGTGCTGTGAGTACGTCTAGAGGTCCAAATTCTACCTCCCTCTACTTTTTTAAAATGCTGTTTCCTTAAAATAATAATAGATCTGAATTTTACGATCAGCCATATTGCCAACTTTCAAATGTATAGGCCAAAATTTCCGATTTATAATTGAAGCCACAGAGATAACATTAATCAATGGCTTTTTTCAGGGCTGCATTGGAAGCAAAAGTCTAGATTCCAGCTTAGATATCTAAATCAAGGTGTCATTGTCTAGATCTAGATAGGCCTCATTAGGCCTACAGATCTAGATTCAATTCCTTATTAATACTATAGCAGGAATGCATTACTTAAATTGTTCAGGAGCTTTATGAAAAATATCATTCAAAGTACACAAATATATGAAGTATATATTTTAAAGAGAATATCTCAGCAAATCGTTTTATTTCATGCGGTGCGCATGTTATTCAGATTTAGATTCTAGGGTTACCATAATTATGGGCCATTTAAACACTCAGTTAAAATTAACAGTTCAATTGACAGTCGTCGTATCTGAGTCATCGTTGAACTGGCAGTCAAACGACGAGACAAGCTCTGTTTGGATGTGAAGTTTGTTTGATCCAATAACTGTCAGTTCCTGGGCCTATGGTTCTTTTTGCGCGAAATTCAAAGTGGCTGAAATAATTTATTTGACGGCGTTTCCTATTCTCAGAGGATATATATTGCAAAATGGCAATCAGAAAACGCAGCTATACACAGATGCATAAACTGTATTTCGAAAAAATAGAACTCTTTCCTTTTCCCATCTGCTTATACTTTATGAATTTTATACCCTGGCTGTTTGTGCTGTTGGTACTTTATCGAATTTTCAAAAGTTACAATGATGATCAGGATAGTTTCTTTCAGAAGATCTCTTCTTCCTTCACTTCCTTCTTTTTCGACTTCTTCTATTCTCTTCCTCCTCCTTTTATTGTTCTTTCTCTTCCTCTTCTTCTTCTTCCTCGTCTGACTACAAAAGCGACAACAATATGCTGCATTCACATTTCCTAATTTTGACATTAAAAGAGATGGTCGAATAACTTTTTTGGTCCCCAAAGCTTACTGAAATGTTTAGTTGGTGCTCTACGGCTTTCAACGTACAATAGATTGTAAACGCAATGCTCAATCCATTTTTTTTAAAAGGACAAGCAATTGCAGCACAATACAATGTAAGAGTTACGTAACATGGATGAACAGATTAAAATTTAATCTCGTGCGTTGCTTCAATTTCAGTTTGGAAGTTGGGTTTTGAGATTCTTGTAGTGGTTTATAGCTTTTCTAGCCAAATGAATAATGTACAAAGATAATGTTCTAACTACTAGCAAGGCCATTTACATTAATGATAATACATGTAATATACAACATTTGTCATTGTTATCACATGATTACATTATAGTATCATGTTAGTAACGGTGATGTTTATTAAGCACTGCTTTATTTTTAAAACGCTTTTAAAAACCTTAGTATTTATTTATGAATATATAGATTGAAAATTGAATGTATTAATGGAATATAGTGCTAAGTATACATTTATTGCTGGGCAATCTTATCACTGAATGTCATAATTTGTTACCCAAATATTTGTAAAGGCGATGATACAAACGATTAAACCAAAAGTACATACATTTGTATATCTTGCTATTCTTCATTCTGTTTTGTGCTTGAGTTGAAAAAATATCCATTTCAAACTAAAATGTATAATTGTTATGACACCATACTATATTATCTTTAAAAGGGCTGACTGAGCACTGGAGCCTTCAGGTGTGTGTGTGTGTGTGTGTGTGGTTTTTTTTTTTCTAGGGGGGGGGGGGGGGGGNTCGTTGTTTTTTTTTTTTGTTTTTTTTTCGTCCTTTCGTTTATTTTTTTTCTAATCATGAGAAAGTTTATCGATGTGCTTTACCGAAGTAGGTATATAATTTATTTCTCCACAATGAGTTGGCTGTTCTCTAGATAATTTTTAACTCATTTTATTTTTTGTATACCCGTTAACATATTCTTTCTATATTCGTAAAAATTATGTTAAATATACAGTCCATTTGCATAGTGCAATTCACTTTTTTCATATTTAGGTGTGAAATAATTTGCCTGTCGACGTTCATAGACATGAAAATTTCTCAAGTATATAGAAGGCATAAAAAATGTAATCAAGGGTACTTCTCTTCCAAATTAAAACGCCCAGATCTTCGTGTTTATAATCTTTGTGTGTACGAAAAACTTCATCTGCTTTATGATACTTGAGGCTATAGCCAATTATGTCCTTAAATATAAGGGCAAGCACACTCGCCAACAACCACAGAAGAAAGGCATATAAAACTAAAAAATAAATCGCTTTTTATTTTCAAAACAGTTTTAAAAACATTTAACAATGGACAGAAGAGTTTAGAACTCAATAAATGAAATATTTTCAACGCTATTTAAAAAAAAACAACAACAACAAGCAAGCAAACACGCGCATGCATGCATGCACTATGCAACTGCCTTATTGAGTTCATTGTAAACTGTAGACCTAAACAATTCACCGAGAAATAATCGGATAAAATTCTATACAACGCTCACCAAAAGTCGGCAATAACATTTCGAGTTCGTATTTGAACCTCTTGATCGCCAGTTTAGTGACTGATTGAAAGAAATTGTAACTATGGGCCTAGGAACACCTATCTGACACATAATATCGTATTATTGTTCGTTAGGGGAAAAAAGATCATACTTTGTTATATATATATATATCGTTAGGCCTTTTCCGTCTTGTTAATTTTCGAAACTGCTCGCCTCTTGTCACACTCACAGATCCTCCTTTTTCAAAACTCTTTCTTTTGACATTTTTATACTTGGAATCAAGGAGGAAAGACCTACCCTTTTTCATAGGAAGATCGTCGTTTTGTTAATACATACATGAATTAATAAGTATGTATATTTACAATAACAGGTTTTTTTTCCAGCACCATGTTTAACGTAATTTTTTGCCCAAAATTTAGATTCTATTTTTCTTTCAGTCAAAATTAGATTGGGGGCTGTTCAAATATAATCTTACATCTTTTTTTAACGTTTTGTCATCCAGTCCCTAGTGGATTTTTAAGATCCATTTGTCAAAAGTTTTAAGGTTTTCGTGTCTTGACTATAAAGACGTAGCCACCATGTCAGGCCATCTAAAGTTGATCCAGGTAGGGTGTGTCTCAAATTCTGGCGAATTCCTAAGCAACAATAGCGTCATATTTTTTAAGAGTCAGATAGGGTCCGTTAACATCCTGGTGAATTCATAGGCATGACATTGTCCTTACATTTTCATTTGGAGTTCGTTAGGTAGAGTAGAGTGCCTTACAAATTTTGACCGGATTTTTAGGCACGATATTGTTATGTCTTTGGCAGCGATACACATATCTATTCATAGGAAGTTGATGGATATTGTGTGTCAATAGGATGCTTATATACAATACAATCCAACTAAGAGAGAAAACGAAAAAAAAAAACTCATGCTAATGGTAGGAAATTATGCTGAAGAAAAAAAAAAACCCGCTATCCTTCTCCCATATAGTGGCATGCATAAAACACCGGAACACATCAAATTTAATGCATTCATTAAATCTGTGCATGTGCTATGGCGTTTCTGGGATGTTATTTCCTTCAGAATATCAATACATATATGTAATAGTGTCATACGTTTCTTACGACGGAAAAAAATGCAGCCATCGCAGCTGCTTGCTTAAAGCAGAGAGATAAAGCAGACAGATACGTTCCAACTAGATCAACAATCTGCATAAATATACAAACATGTCAATTCTTTTCTTCTCCTTTGATAATAAAACTCATTCCTTTATGAAGGGTCGATTGAAGCACAACGAGTGCTTTTTATTTTCAAATCCCTCAATGTAAACTGAAAACATAAAAATTCAATAAAATACATTATTTGTTAACAATTGGAACCTTTGTCGAGATATTTTCCTAAAATGAAATACACGACGAAGACGTAACCTTTTACAGTCTATAAAGTCGGAGGACAGAATAGATCATGCACTTAAACGGTTGCAAGATGAATGTATACATAATAGCAGCCTTTGCCCAGCCATTGAACCAAATTTTTGCTAGTTCTATTTCCAAATTGCTAGCTCTAAAGGTAGTGAAAAGTATGAGCGAAATTGTGATTGTCACCATCACGAAGAGTACGAAAAAGCCAAATGCTGTACTGAAGGGGCGGCGGAGATCACGGGATGCATAAAGCTCCACATTGTAGAGTTCATCTCGATGGTACTCGCGCTGAAAGTCAGTTTCAGCGACGGCTGAATCTGATGCGTACTGAGCTGCCAGAGCAATCTAAGAAAATAAAGTAAATAAATATTAAGATCTTAGGCTTAAAGGTAATAAAAGAAAGTTAGCAAAAATGTTTAGAGAGACAGGTGTAATAATTATTGTCAAAACGATTGAAAAGCCAAAACGGACCATTTTCAAATTTAAATTCATGAATACGTGAATCCGAAACACCTTTAAAATGAATCGCAAAAATTTAAAAGGTAAGCTAAACATTTAATAATAACGAGCAGTGTTCATTCCTGAAACTCAATGCTGTCACCTTATCAAGTCACCCTGTTGCGTTTTGGTTTTGGAGAAAGGGAGAGATAGAATTTATAAAAATCGGTGCAGTGGTTTTTTTTGTTTTTTTTTTAGGAGAGGAGGAAGAAGATAAGAAATCGGTCTAGGAGCACATGACCGAAAGCATATGAACGAAATATCAGAACAAGATGTTTTAAATGTACTAAAATAGATCATTTTTTTTTTAATCAGTGGACAAACTTAAACTTAATTAGAAATTTTTTACTGGTTGCTAAGAATTGTATGTCTCATATTTCATGTTCAACATTTCCTCCAAATCGGTATAATTTTGTAAATCTTCAAATCAAAGGGAAAGATGCTATAGCTTCTTTCCTATTTGAAAAAAAATTAATGAAAATCGCCAGTATTTCAGATCCTAAAAACACAATTAATTACTTGACAGAAATTTTTTTCATCCAAATTCATCTTCTTAGAAAGTAAAGGAAGCTGACGGCAAATGAAAAAAAATTTAACCTGTTCATCTAAAAGTCTAGAACTCTAAAAAAAATTTTGTTCCTTACCGAACTTAAACATTCAACGAATTATTCAAGTACTGATATAATATCACTAAATATATAACTATCTAAATAGCGCCTCTCTGAACCTTGCCTGTATACTCCACAATTTTAAATAATACTCTGGAGCTGCCGGTACTGAAGAAATCTCTTTTTTTTTTCGAAGAAGGCTTCGATGGTTACAATTCTTGAACATGAAACTGATCTATCGGAGCCTACTAATGAAAGAACCATCGCGCTTACTAGCTATCTTTTCAAGATTTTAGAGCGAATGAATAAAGACCGACTTGTCTATTTGCTGGTGTCCAGGAACCTCACCACACCATGTTTCAGGTGGTACTCAGGCAAGATCATAAGCTTACAAACAAGACCAATCACAGCCAGACTGGAAACTTAGAGAGTGGGGGTGTTTTCCCCCCAATAATTCCCGAATAGGCCTACTCTCCACCTCCTTTAGGAAATCTCAGGCTTTTCGGCTTTTCGGCGCTCGCCAGACAGAGGCGACGAAGGAGGGCTCCGAGTTCTTGAAGAACCCGCGGATTTCAGGGCAGATTCAGTTAACTGCAGCACAACCAAGACTCTGAAAGAGTGTTGTGTGTGTGCGCGTTTGTGTGAGAGAGCGAAAGATAAAGATAGAGACAGACAGACAGGACTGATCGAGAGACAGGCAGAGAGATGGCCAAAGAAATTGAGAGAGACATATAGTCAGGCACACAGCCAGACAGCTGGACAGAGCGAGGAGGAAGAGATAGAAATATAAATTACGAGGTTAGTCAAAAGGGTGTGTGTGTGGTTTTTTTTTTTTTTTTTTGGGGGGGGGGGGGGGGGG
>BLXT01007646.1:2170152-2174242 GCA_019648995.1 Plakobranchus ocellatus | reverse complement strand
AAAAAAAAAAAAAGTACAACCATGACCATTCGCTTACATACTTGGTGAATGATAGACAAATATATTGGTGGAACCACGCCCAAGGAAGCATTCAATGCCTTTTCCTTTTTTTAAGTGAAGCGGCGGTGTCTCTTCAAACGATCCTTTCAATGACATTATTATTCTTCCTCTTGTATCAAAAGATGATCCTAGCAGCAGCAAAACATTGGGGAATTTATGAGCAAAGAAACATTAAGTTACACATTGTTTTTTGCATCGTAACGTCGTTTATTCCTGATTTATAACAAAACAAAATATGTGGAAAATCTGCTTTTCAAATAATATATAAAGAAAAATTATTTCATGAAAATTCAAGTCGTTAGTGCGACGGTAATTTAACCTGTTATAAAATATCTAAAAGACTCAGGAGATTGGGAAATCAAATCCATTGCTATCGAGAAAAGTAATTCTTTCAAAATTAGCTATGAGTGTACAACTTGAATTAATCGTTTGAGAAACGTTTCATCAAACAGGTGCCCATATTTCCAGCAAATGAGGAATGTTGATTTGCAAAGACATCTATGCCATTGAAAATTCCCTGAATATGTTACGATCACTTTTCTTTTGATGCAATTATTGTACTGCTAATTTATCGTGTTTGATGAAATGGTTGCCAGGTTTAAAAAGTATCGGTAAGCCTAATTAATTCTTTAATAAATTTCGTAATCACAAAAATGAATTGCAGAATTGCTCACACTGTATCATATGAAGTCTTTTAAACATCTCACTTCTTTTTTTAAAAAAATATTTCTATCACCATTGTTATGTATTCTGCACTGTTTCTCTTGCATTGACAATTTAGTATATGGGCTCCAGCCGTATTGCTCACAATAATGATCGTCGCATACGAAGATTGAAGTTGCGAGTTCCAATTAAAACATGTAGTTCTGTCCTTTTTTATCCAGCTATCTACATTGGAGCCAAAATGTTCCAATGAAATTGATTGATACTACTTTGTCTTCAGCTGAACAAAATGTTCTTGCATCTCAGAATGGAAACAGGATTAAATAATTTTGGTTGGATTAAAAAAAAACATTTAAAAAACAAAAAATATATATATATATATTTATATATATGTGTGTGTGTGTGTGTATATATACATATATATATATATATATATATATATATATATATATATATATATATATATATATATATGCGCTAAATCATGTCAGATCTGCATGGAATTTCTTTTAATTCATTCAGGCCTCCAGGACCCAACCCAGGGGAATCACCCATGTAGTGAACAAATTAGGGAAATTAATTACTTTCGCGAGAGGAAAGCACTGTGGTTTGAACCATAATCAGATTCATATCTTCTATTTGTACTTTTATTCATACTTACCACACAACAAAGATGTTTTAGCAACAATAATATATTCAGCAAAGTCTTGGCCCATGTCTGGTCTTGTCAGTGGGTAAACAACAGACTGAAAGTAGAAGTGGATTGTCTTCACGATCAATTTCAACATACCATATAGTAGATAATAAATTCGATCACCTACTGCAAGTCTGTATGTCTCACGTAAGAAATGTCAATAATTTATTTCTTCTATCGCTAATATTTGCATTACTGAGAAAAGTAAGATAGTTAAATGATTTCCATGTGTTTTCTATCTATGTCATATCAAAAGACAAGGCTAAAAGTCGAAGGCAAAAAGCAGAAAAAAAAAATTTCAAAATAAAAATTAGCGTTGAAATTGAAAATGGCATTGCCTTTTTCATATTTCTATAATCCGACCCACTCTGAGGTATATATTACTCGTACTATTAAGTCTCAGACTCAGTGCTTTTTATGGGAAAAGCAGAAAAGGTATTACTATTCGCCTATTGACCGCAAAACTTAAACTTACCGCAAGAAATTTAGCCAAGACTGTAATAAGCTTGACTTGGGCATTAATTTGGGCGTATTTGCATAATTTGCAATAAGTGGTTTTGTTTCAATTGACTTTATAAAGGACTAAACTATGCGGTTACAAAAATCTTCTTTAAAGTTTGGAAGAGAATGTTATGTCTCTATTTTATATTTGTAAATGAGCTTAAGTCACAATTTACTATTCGGTTTATACAAATTGTGTCACACCATGGACTGTGCTGCTAATTCAAATATTTTTTTCCTTGTGGTTTTCCTGTTGTAATTGTTTACCCGCTTATCGATTAGTACAGTAATGCGACAGTTTGGTCGTTGAAGCTAATCCCAGTTTTTTCCCCTCATCATTATTGTAGTGGGATAGATATTACTTTAAGTTTTCCTCTTGAACACTCGATGCGCTTTTCTTTGTGCTTTGTCATGATAAAGTCTCCATATTGTTTTGGCCTTTCGTTGCCATATTTTGCATGCCAAATGGTTGACGCATGTGAAGGTTCATATGTTCTTATTAGTTTCCAACTTCCTTTCCTTTTTAACTGGCTTATCTTTTCTTTTCTGAACAGTAGCATAAGCTCTCTCTTATAGTTTGTTGTCAGGATTCTGACACCGTTTGAAATGCTTTTCTTTTTAATTAGTCAACTGCTTTTCCCATAGGAAGCGAAAAAAAAATGTTCACACTTTTTATAACTTATGTTGATCATCCTGTACTATGAATGAGTTGTTTGAGCTTGCTTAGGGTGAATTTGATGTTTTCTTTGCTGGGTTGCGATTGATGAACATGGTTCCTAGTATTTTCAGTCCATTGATGATCTCTATTCCTTCAATTTCTCTAATGCTGTGTTTCCTTATTGGATCGTAACATGGCTTTTAATTTCCATCATTGGGCTGAGAACCTGAACAATTCTTTAATTGTGGCCAGAACGTCTCTGAGGTCGATGGCATAATTATTAGACATTTTTTTTTTAAGTGCAGAATTATCTGTATTATAATATCTTTTTACAAAGAAGTGCAGAATTATCTGTATTATAATATCTTTTTACAAAGAATAAGGTCTAATTGTTTTTGAGGCAGGCAGTTCTACTGCCAAAATGGAAAAAAAATTGGACATCCTTGCAAAAATTTTCTTTCTCAAATAAAAAAAAAAAAAGAGTACATGTGCCCGTTCTTTACTATGGCTTCAGTCTGTGGGTAGGATTTGTATTCATTTCGAAAGATATTCGCCGAAAGCCTTCAGAAATAATTTTGAATGGATTATTTTGAGTAATCCATACTGAGTGATATACTTTTATATTTCTATTATTTATGAAACATGATTGATTTCTTTGAAGGATGTTTGGAAATATTTTCTTAAATCTTAACGCTGACTTTTTTTTTATATACCGGTTGCGTTATAATATAGTTAGTAAGCTTAGAGGGCTTAAACAATATTTATGTTATTTAGGAAGATCTTTTTCCGTCAAGTACCAGGCTACGAGTCCCTTGCCTGTAAAAGATACATAATTTTCCTATCTTTTGACTGGAATAAGCTGGTAGAATGTCTCTTTGACATTAAACCCAAATATTTTGTTAAATTCAACTGGAAGACCGTCTGTACCTTGCTCAGAAACATTTTTCATTATTTTGGAGCTAACATGTACCAAAATTTGTTGCTGTGATGTATCAACTTAATTCTCGGTTTCTGTGTGTCTGAACACGTCGGAATTTCAACTCTTTTTTAAGTGTTTCGCATTGCTCAAATATGTCTCTTCATAGAGGTTTTCAAAGAAATTGCCGATTTGAAGTAAAAGTTCAGACTCCGACAAAGTTATGCTCTTACTGTCTGTTTGTAGGGAGCTAATCATGTTTTCGTGTCGCTAGAGATTTCTCTATAAATTTAGGAGAGTTGAAAAAAAAAGAGTCCCTTCTTCGTCCTCTTCGAAGTTTTTTATTGTACACCTTTTTCCACTTCCATTACTCAATTTTTTTTTCCAATTTTGGCTTTGTTGCCGTGTAATTTTGCGTTCTTTAGATCGCTTGCTTTTTTTTTATTATCTAAAACTGCAAAACTATTTTGTAGGGTACAAAATTCAATTATTTGATTTTAGAAATTTACTGTTCTGCTGACTACCTCGACGTCTGTTTTTTTTATCATTATCATTTCGAATTTTAATGAAGGTTCATGTTTTGTTATTCTGGATCACT